>QZGG01000874.1:0-93908 GCA_006409495.1 Sedum album
ATCTCGCGCAGAGCTTCAAAGCCGTCGGACTCTCTCTTTTATACTCTCGTATTGTCTCTTCTATTCTCTTCAATCAGTCTCATAAATGCTCAACTCAGATTTGCTTTCCATGTTTGTTGTGTAATTAATGTTCTCAAGATCTTCTTCATTAATGTCGCCTTCCAAAGTCGGCGCGGCTTGCCTATTGTTCCTTTATTCCTTTGATTGCTTTCTTAATTGCATTCCATCTTTGGCAAGTTAAACTTTCTTAATTTGCTTCCTGCATATCACATTAAACTCAAAGCCATATTAGTCCTTAGTGTTTGTCATTCATCAAAACTAAGGCCCAACAACCATCATAAAACAGAGCTTGGCAAACTGTCAAGCATCTGAACCAGCGAAATCACAACAGAAAAACAGAAACAGCAAGCCAGCAAAACGGTGAAGACTATACAACAGAACTAAGCTCCCTCAGACAACAGCGACGGCGGTGAAGGATAACGTCGGAGAACCGGCCGTCGTCATAGCTGGAGAGAAAGCCAGGCCACACCCTACAACCAGTCACCAAACCCAACACGCGACCCACCATGCGTCACTGAACCGTAAACCTCCGAAACGGAGACGGTCAGTGGACGGAGGAACGGCGGAAGAGTTTAAAGAGAGAGGAGAGAGCTTCCTGGACTCTTAACCACTACGTACTTTTTAACACTACGCAACATGCAAGTGTGTGTTGTGAAAGAGCGAAAATGTGTTGCGTAAGCTTCGTGCAACATACAGCTTGTTGCAAAAGATAATGTTGCATAGGACGTGTCGCTTAAGCCGTGCGACATTCATCTAGAGTATGTTGCATAAGCTTTAACCACTTTTGCAACGTTATGTTGTTGCATTAGACTACGTTGCATAAACGTTTTACCTTTCGCAACATGATTCTCTCAGTGCAATGTTTATTTTAACGCAACGTGAGATATGTTGCATAAGTAAATATCAAATGAAATAAATTGCCCAAATTAGATTTATTTTTACCTTTTAACTATTATTAACACAAACAAAATTAGATTTAAATATGCTTTCATTAAATATAATTTAAAAATGCCCAAATTTAAGGGTAGGTTACATGAGTCATGAGCTATAACTACAAGAAGCTTATACGATCGGTTAGCTGGCAGCTACTCCATCAGCTCTAGAGCTAGAGTCTAAAAGCTGATGAAGCTTTTGTTGGGTTGGAATTATATATTGGTGTACATTTCGCCTTCCTCTTCTTGAGTTACAACAGAACCAGAGTAGTTCACTCTTGAGAGTAGTTCTCAGTGCTCAGGGTTGGTTTTTGCTCTCGTCCGCGGTGTTTGATCCGACTTTTCAGCATCTTCAAGCTTTGCATTTTTCAGTTTTTCCTGCAAATTGAGGTAATATTTTCAGCCCTATATTTATGAGCTTGTGAAATATTTGATTTTAGCCAGAGAAAATGGTTCAAGTGGTCACCATCATTTTGCAAATTTTGGAGCTTTAATTTCTTAGAATTCTTTAGCAGTTGACTGATTTCGGTCTTGAGTCCCATATTCTCAGCCATTATGACATCAACCTTGGCTGCAAGTTCTTCAGTTTCAGCCTATAAACAACACAAACATATGAATAGTGATTATTTTATGATACATTCAGCAAGAGACAAAATAATGGAATTGCGATTTGAGAAGTTAAAAAATGGTTTGATTTCTACCTGCTTTCTAAGCCTCGATCTTCTAGCAGATTCCCTGTTGGATTGTTTTCTCCGTTCTTGCTTTAGCTGGCGCTCGCTCTAATAAGAAGCGAAATAAAACGAGCCGCACCTGAAACGAGCTGCACCCGAATCTTTCATCAAGAAATGAAACAATTGATTACCAGAGAAGAGAGTGGGGCGCTTAGAACCGGAGAGGATAGACCTGGCGGCTCTGGATGCCGATCTGCAGATCTGGGCGCTCATCTTCGATAACCGAATTTTCACGCCCACAAGCAGACACATCCCCATAACCCTCCACAGCCATAGTCGGCATAATCTGACATCAAACAAAATCAATCATACTAAATTCAGAAAGAACGAAAACCTAATCGCTATAGCAACAACTAAAATCGAGACGAAGCGGTGACGGCTGATGAGAGTGAAGATTGCTCTGGATAAACTCTCTTCACAAGTTTGCTTATTTTCGGTAGGTTGACATAGGGATTGAACAGCCTTGGTAGAGGATTGTATCCCAGAGTCAGAGCTTGAAGAGGCAGAGTCATTTTGTGGTGATGGCTGATGAGAGTGAAGATTGTTTGGAGATAAAAAGTAGGGTTTTAATTTAATGGTCAAGATTGTTTGGAAATCGACGGTTCAGATTGTATCTGTCAAAATTTTAATTTTCCCACTTTAGATTTTCACTTCCCTCTTCTATCAATCTACAAAATTTTGGTTTTTCCTCAAAATAATTTACTCCAAATTTCAGTCTATGATGATCAAAAATGTAAATTTATGAGAATTAGACAAACAATTAATCGTATTGGACATTTGGACTTATTATATTTAAATGTCTAATTGTTGGATTAAAATTTAAAATATTATTTTTGAGTATATTAAATTCAAATGATAAAATTTAAATTTCAAAAAAAAAATCGATTAAATCCTAATAATATGCTGAATTCATATGGATCAAATTTTATTTTCTAATTTGTTAATGCTTGCACTAACACCTAAATTATATACCCTAAATCTTAAGGTTTAAGGGTTTAGGATAAATGATCAAACATATATAACACACCCTATATTCCAAACCCTATAATCCAAACCCTATACCCCAAACCCTTACCTCAAACCTCAAACCCTATGCCTCAAACCTCAAACCCTATGCCTCAAACCTCAAACCTCAAACCCTTTACCCCAAACCTCAAATCCTATACCTCAAACCCCAAACCCTTTACCCCAACCCTTACCCTAAATCATAATTAGTTTTTAGAAGGATATTTAATTAATGTGAGACATAAAGATAACATATCAATCATTTGATATTTCCCTACCTTTGCATATATAACTTTACAACTATAGAATATGATGTATTGATTAATAGAATATGATGTATTTAAAAGATTATTGATTATACCCAAAACCCCAAACCCTTAAGGCTATACCCCAAACCCCAAACCCTTAGGGTTATACCCTAAACCCTAAATCCTTAGGCTTATACTCCAAACCCCAAACCCTTAGGGTTATACCCCATACCCCAAACCCTTAGGGTTATACCCTAAACCCTAAACCCTTAGGGCTTATACCCCAAACCCCAAACCCTTAGGGTTATACCCCAAACCCTTAGGGTTATACCCCAAACCCAAACCCTTAGGCTTATACCTTAAACCCTAAACCCTTAGGCTTATACCCCAAACCCCAAACCCTTAGGCTTATACCCCAAACCCCTAGGCTTATACCCCAAACCCTACATATATTCTGAATTTAATTATTATTCAATCAATTAATAACCACAATTTTTTTATTTAAGTCGATTAATTTAAGTTGTTGGATCAAAATTAGAATATTAAATCTAAATATTTATTCATTATCAATTTTCCTTCACACTTTCTCTCCTCTTTTTACTCCTTTTTTATTCCACGAAATATTTCCCTCTCACTCATTATTCATTTTTTTTAAAATTCCCCCTCAATTTTCCCTCCCCATTTCTCTTCATAGTTTCATAATTAATGTAAACATACTTTTGCAACATACAAAGACAAAGTATGTTGCGTAACCCGACGAGAACAAACAACCCCTCACCAACCATCATAAACCATTCGTACTATTTACTTTCAAACGACGTTGAAAAGTCAATAAGCTTTCCCTGTTCCATGTAATGCAACATACATTTTGATGTTGCTTAATTGTATGTTGCATTAGTACATCATTTTAAGTTATGCAACATATGTTTAGATGTTGCGCTAATGTATGTTGCGAAAGTGATCTAAGACAACGTGTCCTCTTATGCAACGTCAACTTAAATGTCGCGAGGAGCTTATGCAACATACACCTATGCAACACCAATTTTTCGATGTTGCAAATAAAAGTACGTAGTGAACGTTAATTATATGGGCAAGTTAGACTTGGTATTTTTGAATTATCTTTTATTTTCAGTTGGGTGTGTCATTAGGACCCGTGGCAGCTCCACACAGAAACACTGATCATTATCATCACCACCTCGCACCACTTAGCCTCATCTCTGTTCGTTTTGTTTATGTTGTATTTTTGAAATTTCAGAACCATGACAGGAAGAGAGATTCTACAAAAGATGGAGGTACATATTTTTTGAGTTTGTACATACAAAACCCTAGTTGCTTACATTTGTTATTTGATATAGACAAAACATGTTGTGGAATATGAGTTTGCTTTCTTATCTGAATTGGGTCTGACTTAGATTTTTGAAAAGATATGATCTTTTGGTGCATTTGGGACTGTGGTTGTTCTTCAAAACTCAAAAGTAGGGCTTTTAGCTTGCTGTGAGATCCTGGAATTTGGTCTGTATTTTGTTTGATCATTTTCTAAGCTTAGAGAATGCCCGTCAGTGTTTGTATGCTACTGGCTTAGTTCTGTCTTAATGAGAATGGAGCTGGTTGAATGAAAATACGGATGGCTTGCGAGGATTTAGTTCATCTACTCAAGAGACTACGCTCAGTTTTGTTTCGAACTTAGGCTTTACTAATGACGATTTGATAACATATTTTTTATAAAAGTATAGTTTTTTATTTTGTCTGCAACTCTGTTGAAATTTGTGAAAGCATCAATTTATATGGCAGTTAAAAATCTGAGCTTTGGTGCAGGAAAAGATCGCAGGTCCTTCGGATAAAGGGAAGAGTAAGATGTCCAGACACGTAACTCATGGGTTTCATTTGGTTGAGGGAAAATCAAATCATGTCATGGAAGATTTTGTTCATGCGGAATTCAGACGAGTTGGTGATAATGACCTTGGTCTTTTCGCAGTGTCGTACCTGATTATCTTCGTAATCACTTGTTTGAAAACATCTTAAATGAGGTGAGCTCTAAGTCAAACATCAGCATCCATTGCTTAGAAATTGTCCCGATATACAAATTGCATACTGTGTTTATCAAAAATTGTTACTTATCATATTTGTTTGGTTGTTTGGTTCCGTACCATTTTCATGCCTGAGAATAATATTGCTCAATTTGATCATTAGATTTAGTTGCACTCATGTGAATGCTTAATTGTCGCAGCCGGACTTCTGGGCTGAACCAGAGAATGCAATCAGAAAAGCTTATCAGTGTACTGATGATGAAATTTTAAAGAAGGCAGTCGAGTTGGGGAAAGGTGGCTCAACTGCAGTTACAGCAATATTAATCAACTGCCAAAAGCTTGTTGTAGCTAACATTGGAGACTCAAGAGCCATCATTTCTAAAAATGGCCTAGCCAAACAGTTATCAATCGATCATGATGCCGACACTGAGCGTCAAGACGTTGAGGAAAGAGGGGGCATTGTCACAAAATTCCCTGGTAATAAAATATCTATATTGTATTTTTTTTGTTTGGGCATTCCCTTCTTACTGCCAGTCTTATCTTAGTTTCTCGTTATATGAAAAATATTTTCATGTAGGTGATGTGCCTCGTGTTGATGGACAACTAGCTGTGGCACGAGCGTTTGGCGACAAGAGTTTAAAGATTCACCTGAGCTCCGACCCACACATAGAAGTTCAAACAGTGGATGATGATACTGAATGCATCATCTTAGCAAGCAATGGCATCTGGCACGTTAGTTGATCAACTTCTAACTAGCCTATCATTTATCTTCAACATAATGCTGACAAACTGTGTTACAGATTTGTTTATGCTAATTATTTTACACTAACAGGTGATGTCCAACCAAGAAGCTGTGGATGCTATCAAGGACATAAAAGATGCGAAGGCAGCTGCCAAGCACTTAATCGAGGAAGCTCTGGCAAGAAGGAGCTCAGATGACATTTCCTGCATAGTAATAAAGTTTTAGTGAATCCTGAAACTTGCATTTCAGACTGTCGCCCAATACCGAACATGGCTCTATCGATACCAAAAACAGGAAGCCAGTGAATCTGTAACATATAGTTAAGAAGCTTGTTCTGATAATGTTGTAATCTGAAGAAGTTCATGTCTTTTTCATGAGTCTCATTTTTATTTATACTCAGTGACAGACAACTATGTTACAAACACTTAAGTACATTAGCTTAATAAATCAATGCAGCAAGTCAAATCAAGTCAGCCATCTTTCAATTCAAACTTTGTTGCATCATTTATTGGGTCCATCAATGACCCACTTAGCTAGGGTTATTGAGAAAATTCTGGAAAAGCTAGAAAGTTCTTAATGGGGAACAAACTTCGCATCTGCTCTAGCTAAAGTGTCTTTTGAGCAATTTTCTCTAAACTAAATTATTTCAGATTACACCAGCTTTGTGGGTATTTGAAGAGATGAAGTTCTTATTTCAGTGTCCTTGCTGCTCATGCTTCTGCTTCATGAAGACAATGAAGGGAAAGCTGAAGGTTGTCAAAGCGGCGAAAGAAGCTGATGATGCTGGGAAGAAAGCAGACTAATCACACTTGGGTTTTTCGCAATATATCAAGTAGTAAGTACTTGAAAATTAGCTTGTAATGAGGATTCATGTCCTTGTGATCAGTTTGGTTCAAATAATAAAATAAATTGTTACTTGTACTTTTTGCCAAGATCTAAATCTTTCTCAAAACACTGAATCAAAAATTGTTTGAAATCAATATTACAGAAAGGAGTGAGTCAAAGGCTGATTTGAAGAGGTCCATTGAACGTCCTTTTTGCTTCACTCTCTCTCATACGCTCCACCTAGGGTTTTTCACGCTTTGTGCCGCCTTGGGTGGGGGTGTGCTCCCTCTCACGAGGTGAGCCATCCTCCGCCCTGGGCTTCCTCTTTTCCTTTCCCTTTCCCTTTCCTCTAGTTTTCTTCCTTCAATAATGGAGGCTTTCCTCTAGCATATATGCTAGCCTTCCTCTAGCTTTGAGCTAGTTTTCCTCAAGCCTTGGAGCTTGATTTTTTGGGCTGAATGGTGGGATCTGCTGTGGTCTTCGGGGACTTGGACATTGCTCGGTTGGCGGCGCTGTGGAGAACCCAAGGCTTGGTCTTCCATCCAAGCCTCATCGTGGTTTCCGGACTGGCGGTGGACAAGTATTGGAGAGGGTCGCAGCTAGAGCGGGTTTGTGGAGGGGGTGGATTGGGCTTTGGTTTGGCCGGAGTGACTGGGGTTTTGGGAGACGGCTGCTTGGGCGTGTGGCGACGGCCTGTCAATCTGGGGCGGTGGCTTGTGGGTGACGGACCGCGGATCGGAGCGAGATGGATGGTGGGTGCTTGGACGCCGCTGCTGCTCGAGGACGATGTGTCTGTGGGTGCTTGAGCGGATCTGGCGCACGGATGATCTGGCGCGTGGTGGGCGGCTGCCTGGGCGGGTCGGAGGTGTGGCTGCTGCTGGGATTTCGAGATGCGCGGCGGCGGCGGCTGCTAGGGCTTCCGCGTGTGTGATTGGGTGGCTGGGGGAGATGCTGATGGGCTTGTCTGCTGTGGGCCTGGGCCAGATCCCTTACTTTGGCCTCTCTTGCCTTTCCTGGCCTTGAGGCATTCTCAGTCTTTCGGCTGGGTGCTCTGGGGTTTTTCTCATGTCCGAATGCTGTGTGGACTTTGGTGAGCTCGTTGGGATGGCGCCGATCATGGCCTGCTCCTCAATCTGTTTTTATGAGACTTCCTCGACGTAGTGTTGTCTTTAAATTTGTCCCTTCGATTATATTTCCTCTACACATATTGTAATATCTCTTTCAATGAAATATTCTCACCTTGAATCAAAAAAAAAAGGCTGATTTGAAGAGTAAAGAGTGATCATTGTATTTCAAGAGTAAACTGAGGATTACCGGAAGACTAGAAATTTATAGCACACAACATGAACTTTACCTAAACTTGAGATAGTATACACACATAATTGCAAAGATCACGCAAGTGATTCAGGATTACAAACAAGGAGCTTGCCGAGTTTGAGACGCTGATTCTGATCAAAGCCAGTGAGGCTTGCCTGTAGCTAAGTTCACGATGATAAGAACAGTGATGATAAAAGCCTGGTAGTTAAAAGCCAGAAAGCGGGTAATTAGGAATTAGGTTACTCATTTCCGGTTTTCCTAACCTTAACATAAATGAAACAAAAGAAAGAAACCTCCACAACTTTGTATAATGATCAGTCTGAAACCAGGAGAGTTACTTACAGCTATTAAGCAAGCAATACAGCCAGGCTTCTCTCGATAATCCTTCTTATGTATAACATAACAAAGCAAGACAGCTCCGGCATACCATGGAATGGTTCCAATTAAAAACCCTAAAATGAACCTTCAGAAAAAACACCAAAATGAGAAAAATCAGATGACAATTCCAACAATTTTACAAACTGGGATTTAGCAAATTAAAGTATCAATTTTGACATACAAAGTCCATCCAAACCCAAGTCCACAACATGGAAGACGCTCTCTTTCAGCTACACCTCTATCAACAGCAACAACATAACCTGTTCATTGGATTAATGCAAGGCAAGACAACTCATAAGGCCATAAACCTTAAAAATCAAACCTTTTAACTTCAACATTTGTGATAAAAACATACCAGGAACAGTTGGCTGAGGGGGAGGGGCTGGTTGAGGCGGTGGTGGTGTGTCATTGGTGGTTGAGGCTTCCACATGTGGAGGCTGCTCCAGATCCAGAGACCCTTTTTTACTAACTTCTAACTGGCTCATTTTCTTAATTGATCTCAATCAGAAATGGAGGAAAGATTCAGCCTTTGATTTAAAGTGTAAAGATGATATTTTAGATTGTCTGGCTTGCAAGAAACGACAAACTTTAGACCCATAAATGATTGCTCAATGTTAAGCGCAATGTCCGGTGGGGTCAAGCCTTGGTTTCTTACTACTCTACAACTTACAAGCACATGGGTTGACCTGGACAAAAAACTTCCAAAAAATTCAATCTTAAATGTAATTTCTACTCCATGTAGCATGTGGGTGTAGAATTAATGGCAAAGAAGTGTCATAAGAAATAACATCTCAAATGAGGCCACAGTGAGCATTGAACCTTAAAGATACAAAATTTTAAGGATTTTGATTGAGCAGGTGATCAAACCTGAAGATCATAATACTGAATTCTCATTCGAACTGGTGAGATGAAAGCATAGTTTTATTAGTCGTCAGACGAAAAAAGACAATAAGAGAAGCATAATTGAGATGCAAGTAAATATACAAGTATTTATGTTGGTGCATATATTGATGTATGTACAAACATTTCTTTACGATAAAATGTTAATTGCTTTAAGTGTTCGCCTTTTGATCAATTGTTGAAAGTTCCTGCTAGTGCAACATAGATGATGATCATTGTGCAGACAGCAACCTGGACAGTAGAAAAAACATTTTCATCAGTCTTGAATACGTGTATATACAAATCTAGATTGTCAAATAGATGTTTGAAATATTTTGACCAAGAGTAGATGAGCCCTTACAGCAATTGCACAGCTAATGTAGCCGGGCTTCTCTCGATCATCCATCATATGTCTTCTGAATAAAAAGAGCAATGCACCGACAAGCCAAGGAATAGCGCTGAATATGAAGCCAAGAATAAACCTCCAAAAGAAAAATCATAAATTTAGTTCAAACCTTGGATTAATAGTTATCATCGGATTTGTCCTCCAAAAAATAATGCAGCTTTGGCACTTGTTGCAACCTCTCCCCTTGGTTTATTTTATCAGAACAACCATCTTCATGTTGCGGTTCGAAAAGCTTTAGAAGCGGATGAACAACACGTTGGTCATCAATGCTCCATCCTATGCTCTCCTGGTAATCTATATTCCCCTAGATATCGTCCCTTTCTGGACGATACTCGATTATAGTTTTAGTAACCAGTCTCCGAGGCTAAGGATGTTCTGAAGTTGGTTCCCGCTTTTCAAGATAGCTAATTTGAATGCTTATAATCTATTTTCCTTAAGTGTTTTTTCTAGTTGTAAGGCTAGTCCTCAGGTTGTGAGGTCAGTCTATAAGTTCAGGTTGGGACTAGTTCTTTGTGTTTTGGTTGAGCTGAGTTTATAACCTGTTCGGCGTTTTCAAGTCAGAAGCTATGTTATCTTCTGTCTGGCGCTTGAGGGTCAAGCTCAACCTTCTATGTATTAGCCATGATCCGGGCTTTTTGGATCCGTTTTAATAAAATAAATATTTTTTAAAAAAAAAATAGTATCTGCAAGAAAATGCAACTTACAGGACCCATCCAAAACCAATTCCATAACAGGGGAGGCGGTCTTTCCTCTCTAGCCTTCCTTCCTCTGTTGCGTAACCTGAAACCACAACCAAGATCTGACCTTATGCATGCCGTGATATTAAAATCCAAATCACAATTCATGCATCTGATTAAGTGAAAGAATATCATCAAAGTTCATGACACCCAGCAGGCTTCTCCTCAGCCTACTAATTTGCTTCCAACCAACTTGTAGTGGAAGACTCAAATGTTCAGGATATTCAACAATACACAGAAAGTATTGCATTTTGCAAAATCCGAAACATCAAATCAAGTAATCAAACAGTAAAACTCCACAACACATTCATCACCAATCCAAATAAAATCAATCAAAGTTCACATCTTTCATCAACCAAACAACTCCAACACACCAAAGATTCAGACTTTAATAATAAAATCCATCTGGGTCCAACAATTTCTACCTAGAACAGGTGGAGGATGTTGCATGACTCCAGGAGGCGGAACTGGCTGAGGAAACCCTCCAGCGGAGCCCTTGTTCTTGGCTTTCTGGTCAGTCATCATGTGTTTTCTGAAAATTTAAAATTGCAGAACGGAATGAAGAAAGGTTGAAGCTTTTGATGTTATGTGATGTGGGGTTGTTCGCTTATTTGTATTGTGTAGATGACTTGTGTTTAAAGGTAGGAAGAAGCCGTCAAGCCGTTGGCAGAGAGAGCGCAAAGTTTGATGTCAGTTGTCTCTATACTATTCATGCATGATTAGTTACTAGTAATTAATTGGAATTTCATGCGTCGAAAACACATTGCTTTAATTTATTGGTTTGTAGCGTGCAATTAATTACATAAATGATTGAATGAAATTTAAATTTAAAATAATTTGTAAATCTAACCGTATATTTTACCAACCCACCATGGTAGTTAATAAAATATTTAACATCAGTATATCTCATGCGTTGATTTATTATTAATCAAAAAGTTAAGTTAATATGTAATGCGAATACACTTAGGGCATCAGCACCCATGTCGTTCTTGATGAGAAATAACTTTTGGAGCAATTGTTTGTGAAGATAGAAATTGCTCCAAGGAATGCTCATTGAGCAATTCTTCAAGCAAGTATGTTCAAGTACAAAGGCATATTTGAAGAAATTTCTCATCGAGAATTTTCTCCACAAACAATTTATGGATGCAAAAATCTGGAATATAATTGCTCCATAAGAAATTTCTCATGGATAACTTCACGGGTGCGCATGCTCTTATAACCAAATCGCGCCAAGTGATTCATTTCCTAACTCGGAAATTCAAACTTCGGCTCGGATCCTGAAACCATTCACTGCAGTCTGCAGTTTCGAATGATGACGGACCCTCCGCCGCAAAACATTAAAAACCGCAAGAAAGCGAGGCTGTTCATTCCCCCGACACGTATCGATGATGTTACGGCACGTGGGAGCGAAACCGCAAGTCAAACTTCTACGGATTTCAAACCATCAACCAGTTAGTTATCTAGTCCACATCCTATAACCAAATTCAATGGATCTCTCTTTCATGAGTCGGCCCATTTGCGTAAATTGGTTTCTGTTTCGACAGTTTCTTGGAAGGGTTGATATCGGTTTCGGATCTGTAGTTTGTCTTGGTGTTTGAGAGTTGACTTGGGACTTGAGGGTTGAGATTATGTTTTGTATTGAATCTTGAAGACCGGTAGAGTCAAAAGGAGGGTTTTTTTATGGGGATTGGTCGGAGTTTGTGAAGGGAAGGTGTTTGATGAAATTCCTAAGAGATGTCGATCAAGAATGCATCGATCATACACCATGTGTGCCTTGTGATGCTACTGTTGTTGGTGCTGTCCAAGTTCAATTGCTGTCATCCCATTGCTTATTTTGGGTCTCTGGTGTATATCTACCTTGTAAGTACCCAGTTTTGGATGTATTTGTTTATGATGTATTTATTGGTTCTTGTTAAGCTGGGAATTTGGTTAGGTTGATTAAGTAGTGGTTAGATTATTTAGTGTAACTTATTTGAGGAAAGGCTAGTTTTTCGTTCTTTCTATAATGTGCTAACAACTTTGGAATGGAGCCTGATTTTTGCAGTCAAAGGAATTGACCTTAGTATGCGAGTATGTTTTTACTTTGTACTGCCGACCCTTTGTCTATGCTATAAAAGAGCATCCGTTTTCAATAAGTTAGAACAAAAGGGAAGGCCAGTTGAGTTAAGCTTGGATTAAAGCGCGGCCTGTGTTAAAGACTTGATGTCATTGAGTTTGATTAGATTTTTATTAGTTTCGAATCTTCAGTTCCTATTCTTGTTTTTCCAATCTTTAGATTCATGAAAGGCATATGATGAGGGTCCAAAGAAGAATACAGTTTGAAGAAAGGAAACAAGCTAGTCAAAAGAGGGTGCGTAACCTGTATTCAAGAGTTTGTTTTTCCTGTATTTAGAGTTTCGGTTTAAGCAACCATTGGTAGGTGGTAGCTACTTCGTCATATCTATAAGCTGTTTTGATGTACTTGGGATGAACATGAAATATCAGGTGCTCACTGATTCTGAAACTGTGCGGTGGATAAACAATGCTTTGGAAAAGATATGGCCTGTGTGCATGGAGCAGATAGTTTCACAAAAGATTCTCCTCCCAATCATACCTTGGTTCTTGGAGAAGTACAAACCATGGACGGCTGTATGTGTTCGACCTCTCTTCCTTATTTTGAATTTTGACTTCATATTTTGACTGAATTCAAGTTGGAATTTGAATATATAAATAAACAAATAAAAGAAATTCATTTATGTAAAATAGTGTACTAAATTCAAATTAAAACGATGGATTAAGCAGAAGGAAGCTAAGGTTCAACAGCTTTATATGGGGCGAAATCCACCAATATTCACAAGCATGAGGGTTCTTAACCAAACAGCGGTGATGATCACCTGGTATGTTCTCTACTTCTCAGGGGTCTTCTGTATAATCATTCTTCTCTTGCTGTTATGGAAAACGATTGAGGGTTTAATCTAATGAGATTGTATGGAGTTATGGACTATGGACGATTGAGGGTTTAATCTAATGAGATTGTATGGACTATGGACGATGCAGGTTCTACAAATGGGGTTGAATTTTGTGACAGCAGATGACATGCTTGCCGTGCTTGATGTGAAATTAAGGAAACGACTGGGTTTTGGAATGTGGGCAAAGATGCACATCACAGGAATGCATTTAGAGGGGAAGGTATTGACATTGTTTATCTTGAAATGTGAATTTGGTGCTTACCTTTAAGCTATGCCTCTCAGATATTTTTGATGCTGTTTTTCTCTTATTTGAAAATCTTATTTCAGGTTCTGGTGGGGGTCAAATTTCTAGTTGACTGGCCTTACATTGGTCGTATTCGTATGTGCTTTGTCGAGCCTCCTTATTTTCAAATGGCTGCCAAGCCCATCGTTAACCATGGTCTTGATTTCACAGAACTTCCTGGAATCTCTGGATGGCTTGTAAGCCGCTCGTTGCAATTTGTCATATGGTTTCTTTTTGTATGCCATCTGCTATAAAAAATTATGGTGAAAAACTTTTTGCAGGATAAACTTCTTTCTATTGCATTTGAGCAGACTCTTGTTCAGGTTACTTTCATATTCTGTCTCTGCTTAGAAATTCTCTCCAAAATACATTGTCTACTAGTCAACATCTGATATATTGTTAAACCACGGGGATGACATAAACAACTTTTTCTGAGTTAGGATACTTGTATCCCTCAGTAGTCATGAGGGACAGCTGGCCTAAATATTTAATGGGTTTTCTTATATCACAGCCGAACATGCTGACAATCGATGTTAAGAAATTTGTTGAGCCTGAGTCAGGTAATTTATGTCTAGTAGTAATTTTATTATGTTCCGTTTGGATTGTAGTTCAATACAGCCACTGACATGTTTCGTTACATTTGTATTGGACAGTGAATAGCCTTTTCAAATTCTGATATAATGCGGTTATTCTGATTATAAATGTTTTAAAATTTCTTGTTTGGGTCATTTTTAGGAAACTGGTTCTCGGTAGACGAGAAAGAACCGATTGCTTATGTGAAAATTGAGGTTATTGAAGGAGCTGAGATGCAGCCATCAGACCTTAACGGTTTGTTATTTTCAAAAATTAATATTCAGCTTGCTTAGCTATTTCGTGGCACGTTCCCTGTAACACTTGCATTTAATCTCAGGGTTAGCCGATCCGTATATCAAAGCAAGATTTGGCTCATACAAGTTCCAAACCAAGATCCAAAAAAAGACGCTTGCTCCCATGTGGAATGAAGAGTTTAAGATCCCTATTTTCACCTGGGAGATACCCAATCTCTTAATTATCCAAGTAAATGATAAGGACCATCTTTATGACGACTTTCTCGGGTTGGTTTTCAATTTTTGTAAATGGCGCGTATGTTATGCTTGTAGCTTTCGTGATGAAAGGCCAGAGATCATCATTTTTACTCGACTTTTAGCACTTCAATAAAAGTTGTTGGTGCAAAAAGTATTCTTAACAATTTTCCATCAATGCAGGCTATGCTGTTTAAACATAGCGGATTATCGAGATGGGGAGAGGCATGACCTCTGGGTGCCTCTCCTAGATATTAAAACAGGAAAGTTACATCTAGCGGTTACAGTTACAGTATTGGACGGCTCCACTACAAAGGTTATTGGTTTCCTGTTAATTTATAGCTTCCGACTACACTTGGATTGAAGTCGAACTAAATGTTGTTGAATCCACTTCTAGGTGGATGATCCGCTGCGCGAGGTTCTAGCAAAATCCGGAGAAGACACTAGAAAGTTATGTGCCAAAAGAACTTCATCTAAAAATTCCTTCTCATTTGTGTCATCAGACAAATCCCCAATAGTAGCAGATAGTATCGAACCGATAGATATACCGGGGCATGATAAAGTACTTTTTGTTCACCAATCAGGAAGTGAAGTTTCAGAATCGCGGGAGCCTAGAAAAGGAAAATTTTGGCACCGCGACACGAAGGAAGTCAGGAACTCATTTGGAAGAGACAACCCAGTAGATTCTCCTCGACAGACTCAGAATGATACCATCAGCACTGATGAGACTGTTGAGGGTGATACACCAAATCACAGAGTACGCAAGAGCTTGAAAAAGATTGGTTCAATATTCCAGAGAAACAAATCTACAGCTCGGTGCGAGTCATCAGCAGATGTCATCTTATCTCCCAGAGTCACCAATGTTAATGCTGACAGTGAAAATCACAATTTTGTGGCTGAAGATCATACACCCAAACCAAGAATTATAGTACTGAGTGCCAACAGGAGCAGGAATTCAAGTCCAACCAAAGAACATGTTGAAGGAATGGCGACACTTCAATCAAAGCTAACTGTAAATTTGTCCGGCACGTCATCTCCCAAATCACAAAACCCGATGGCTGAAACTCAAGATTAGAAGCAATGTGTGGCAATTGGTGTATTATACAAAATCTTCATTTGAGAGTAAATTTTCTTACGGACAACAAGGTGGATGAAATGTGGTTTTTTGGGGTCTTTCTGTAATTTTTGTAATGTATGAGGTTTCTTTGTGATTAATATAAATACCTTCCCGGTAGTTACACATACCTGTAACGGTAATGTGAGATGTCAGTTGGAAGCTTCTAAAAGCTGTCATCAGGTTTGACTGAAACTAGGGATGTTGGCTAGTTGGAGAAACCTCGAGCTTGGGTTAGTTAATCGATTTTGAGATTCGAAGTTAGAAGGATTGAATGGAAATGCAGAGAAAACCAGCAAGTTTGCAGCTTTAATGTACTTTATACAATTCAAGGATAAGGAAATATGGGAGGAGAAACGGGAGGCGAGAGCGGCTGAGCGACAGAATGAATCCTTTTGTATCATTGAAAATGTTGTGTCTGTGAATGTAAAGCTGATGGCCAAAGTGGACAA
Organism: Sedum album; assembly: GCA_006409495.1. NCBI lineage: Eukaryota > Viridiplantae > Streptophyta > Magnoliopsida > Saxifragales > Crassulaceae > Sedum > Sedum album. Next base: position 16,146 of record QZGG01000874.1, read on the forward strand.
TGGTATGTTGAATGAAGCCATGAACATGTTTGATGAAATGCCTGAGTGAAGTGTTGCTTCTTGCAATGCCATGATAACAGCTTATATTCAGCAATTTGGAATTATATTAGCGTTTTTGAGGCTTTTGGTTTGTTTAGTGGGATGAGTGGAAGTGAAGTAAGCTCGTGAGCCATGGGGTTATGATTTATGGGTTCGTTAGAGCTGGGATAATTGACGAAGGTGAGAATTTGCATCAGGAAATGCTGATAAAGTGTTAGATATCTTAATTAGTTTCATGTAAGCCTCATGCAGGGGTTAGGGCCTAGGGGTGTACTGTACTGTTAGGAGCGAGTAGGATTTACACACTGTTTATTGTGAAGCTGGCTTCTGGGGAGCTTTTTCACTTAGACCCAGATAATGTGATATACCCTACCTTATATGGCGTTGTCAAACTCGTATTCTGCTTCAGGAGAAAAGGAAAGGGGGAGAAGAATATCAGTGACAAAGATATGAGGTTGTTAAGGAATAGCGCTGGGAGCAGTCGATTCAATTGTTTCTTAGTGCAATCTGGATATCTAACTTCTCAAAGAAATAGGCTGATGCATGTTTGACTCGCAAACATCTCTTAACTGATTACTTTTACATCATTGGTAAGCGTGAAATCATTCTTCATTCTGTTTGCTCCTGATTTTCTAAATTCACTGCAGTCGGTTAATCCAAATTAATACCTCATGACTGACAAAGTAGTATGGGAATTCAGGAACGTGACTCCAGCAATGTTTAGCTGAACTGAACACCCACCCGGCACCCCTCCTCCACAGCCACATACAAGGGATCTCTTAGTTCAAATAGAATTCTTGCTGGCGCTGTTGGTTGTGGGTAGCTTAATTTCCTATTTTAGTTTACCAAGGATCCTTGTGTTTAGGGTTCAAGGTTTATCTATTATATTGTACCTACAAAGTCCGTATTAAATCATACTTATGGTATCACTGTTGGGTTGTGCAGAATTCAAGAAGTCTCAAACCTGCAAATGTTTTAGAAACAGCTGGTGAGTTTTTTACTGAGTTGGCAATAGCAATATCTTTGATTGAGTAATGTTTTGAAAAGTCTCTCTAGTGAATTGGGCTCAGGATCATGACAGGTGGGAAGGGAAACTGGTCATTGACTTTCAGAATCATTATTAAAGTATCTTATCTACATTGTTAAGGATGGCCAACTCTAACTCGCAAGGTATATTTCACTTTTGACTCAATCCCCTGCATTAGATATTACACAATGTGGGGTTCTTGATTCCTTGCAGTACAAGGTATTTCACGAATATTGAATCAGATTGTTGTAGATAATGTCAAAATGAATCCAGCAGGTATATACACTGAAGATAATATAAAAGGTGTGCATTCTCATAGTGAATATAAAAGGTTTTGAAGATAATATATCATATGATTTCCTCTAAAGGAGACATGAAGATGTGCACATATATCCAGCTTATTTGGCTTATGGATTTTTTTGAATCACATTACTCACCCATGGTTGCATTGCATCCTTATAGAGTCATCTGTTCTTTTGTGACTTCATGAGGAATCTCTTTGCTTTTATTTGATCCCTTCACTTTTGACTCTCTTATTCTATAATTAATAAGTCAAATGTTAGATGCATGCACAATCCACACTCGCAGGGTATGCTCCAGTAAATAAAAATGCAACATGACAATATTTCACACTCACAACTTGGCTTTATATGCCGGTCTAGGTGTAGGAGGATATAATATAACTGTCCAGTTAGCAGTCGCCACCTTTTGTGGCTTCTTCCAGCTTCTTCACGGAGCACTACAGGATGAACACTATGGCAATGATAGAGCTACAGACTACAGACTACAGACTACAGACTACCAATGCAGCAGCATAGGCCTTCATCTATTAGTGTAAGTTTATCTCTCGCTTTAAAATGTTTTCAGTTATAGCTATTACAAATTTGGAACAAAGGTATTTTTATCCTTGAATCAGTCAGTCAGTTGATCAATCATAATCTGCATAAATTGACATTTTCTGGAAGAAGATATTGAGAAAAAAATCACAGAGCTATTTTTGCTGATTTTGTCGGCAAAATTTGCACTCCCGAATATTTGAAATAGTAATAACAACAATACTTACTTTTAACTGGGAATATGTAGTTGTCCAATCTGGTTAAGTCCAAGTCATTTAAATCCAATTTTAGAATGAAAAGTGTTGGGACATTCTGAATACATAGTATATTGGGTTAACTATTAAGTATACTTGTTTAAGATAGAAAAAATTCCCATGATAGAAAAAACTAATTACTTGATATTCTCAGCAATTGATTTCTTGCTTTCAGTCCAGTTCAATCAGTTCATTTCAGTAACCTGTAAAATATGGCCAAACCAATAGCGTGGGGCGAGTTTTGTTGATTTTTACATGCTATTTTTGTATTTGTATCTTAAATGTTAAAAAAGAATACTCCTTTTTTAAATAAATACCGTAATATTCAGTAATAAAAATACATTGATTTATTTTCAATGAAACGTGAGGATACAACTGTGTACTCACAGCATATACTGCCCAATTCCCTATCAAAAAGCCGTTTTTGTAGTCCAGTGCTAAATTTTCTGATGTTTTATGTTTTTTCGCTGCTGCTTTAAGTGCTGGAGAATGAGAGAATGAAAAGAAACACTTGAATATGTGCTCTCGTATGATGTCATTCTTATTCAGATGTCCCTCACAGGTAAACTTAACACATAAAGTACCCAGGTTTATTTGAATGAACATCACTCATCAATTGCACATTTTACACGAACAAATAATATAACATAGAAACCATTACATATCCATTTTCATCTAAGATATAAAATGTTTGATTTTTTCCATGTTTATCAGGTAAATGTAGGATTTTCAAAGCAAACTGTACTCGCAGAACATGACCAGCAGCAGAAGAATGACAGGGGATTGATTCATCCAGGCTCAGATCATAAAACAAATTTTTGATGTAAAGCTGCACAAAATATATCCATTTACTTCAACAAGCGCCAAGTCTGGTTGCACTCCAATACCACAGTGATAAGGAATATGGGTATAGTCTGTATGTCAACCCCCACATCCTCCACACCCACCACATCCTCCGCATCCCCCACACCCACCGCAGCCACCTCCACCTCCATCACCTCCGCCTCCACCCCCATCACCTCCACCTCCACCTCCATCACCTCCTCCTCCGCCACCATCACATCCTCCAGTTGACTCCATTGCAACCATGGCGACAGCTATGGCTTCCCCAGCCGTCCCACCTCCTCCACTGCTTGCCCCTGTTGTTTTGCTCTGTGTAGGAACATACGTTGGTCTTGGTGCAGGAGGATAGGTCACACTTCGGGTTGTGGTGGTAACAGGCAGCTTTTGTGGCTTCTTCTTCCGGCCAGACCTCATCAAGCACCACAGGAGGAACACTGCGGCGCTGACAGAACTACATACTATCAGTACAATAGCATATGTCTTCATCTCTTGGTGTAACTTTCCTTTCTTCAAAAGGTAATAATTATATCCGTAACAACCCTCGAGCAAGGTGTAGTTTTTATACTTGTATCACCCCACCTTTCATCATTTAGAATTCACATATATTGTCATTTTCTGATAGAAGACTTTGAGAACCTTTCTGGAAATTGTGCTTCGCTGACTTTGTTAGTATTATTTTTACTCCTACCAGATATTTGAAAATCTCATCAGACTTTGATAACATATTATCTCTAGTTATGTCATTGCACACCCACTTATGCATACTTGGTATCCTTTGGTTTAGTGTACACGTTAATTGAAATGATGCTGCCCCAAGTTAAATGTTGTAGCTTTTGGCCTCATATTCAGGCGAAACCTCAAACAGTTCACGGAGCACAATTCTTCAGATCTTGGGGTATCAGGTATATCCAAAATCTCTTGACTTTGATGCACAGGTAGTTTTATACTTTTATATCCCAAGCCTTTGAAACAATCAGAATCTGTGTAAACTATTAAACCTAATTTTTCTGATAAAAAACAGCAAGGAAATTCTGCTTTGTTGACTTTGCTGTTTTACTAATTAATTCACTTCCAATTGTTTGACAATTTCCTCAAAGACTCTGATTGCATGTTACATCTAATTATTAGGGAAAAGATTATCGGTGATAAAAATATGAGTTTGATAAGGAAGAGCCTCGGAAGCTGTCAAACTGGTGTAAATAAAACTTTTCTTGGTGCAATCTGGATATATAACTTCTCAAAGAAATTAGCTGCTGAATATTTGACTGGCAGGCATCTCTTAACTGGTTACTATACTGGTAAGCATGACAATCAATCTTCATACTATTTGAACCTGATATTATGACTTCACTGCGTTAGGTTGTTCATATTTATAGTACAAGACTGACAAAGTAGTATGGGAATTCAGGATCCAACTATCTCTAACTCAATCACCTCCTCCACAGCTATCCTTGTGTTTAAGGTTTGGTGTTTATCGATGATATTGTTCTGTGAATGCCTTTTAGAAAATTAAGTCATGATAGCACTATTTTTTCATGCAGAAATCAAGAAGTCTCGAACTGGGGAATGTTTAAGAAGCAGCTGTGTTGAACAAGAGTTTTTGAGAATGAGAATGAAACAAAAATGAATTGCATTTTTTTGTTACGTACTGTGTAGGGGTATATATACATGTGTCTTTGACTAATAATGGGCTACACTAATTATAGGAAAGACTAATAAAGACTATATTTAATTTAGTTGACTAATGAGATTTAATAGGTTCATCCCATCCTGATAAAGTCTATATTCATCAGCCTCCTTCAATCACAGCCATCGGTAGCATGCTGAGATTGCCCTTACATTGTTGGAACGAGGGTAATGGTAGTGGTTTGGTAAAAATGTCAGCAAGTTGATGTTTCGATGAAATGAACCGAACTTGAAGTAGTTTTCTTGCAACACGTTCACGGACGAAATGATAGTCAATTTCGACATGTCTTGTCCGGGCATGAAAAACTGGATTAGAGGATAAATAGGTTGCACCAATGTTATCACACCATAAAATAGGAGGTGGCTCATATTGAGTACCTAGTTCTTTTAGCAAACCTTCAATCCAAATGAGTTCGGAGGTAGCATCTGCAAGTGCTTTGTATTCAGACTCTGTGCTTGATCTAGAGACTGTAGCTTGTTTCTTTGCTCTCCAGGCGATTAAGTTGCACCCAAAGAAGATGGCATATCCCCCGGTTGATCGCCGATCATCAAGACTTCCAGCCCAGTCAGAGTCAGAGTATGCCGATAGACAAGGAGAGTCAAAAGGTGTTATAGCAAGACCATGTGAGATAGTGCCTTGTATGTACCTTAGGATTCGTTTGACGGCTGACCAATGAGAGCTACGAGGTGCGTGCAAATACTGACACACTTTGTTCACCGCAAGAGAGAGATCCGGACGAGTTAATGTGAGGTATTGCAATCCACCGACAATGCTTCGATACATAGTAACATCTTCAGGGCTGAGGGGATCTCCATCGGTTGCAGTAAGACGAGCATTTGAGGTCATTGGAGTGAGTGATGTCTTACATTTATTCATGCCAGCACGAGTAAGTAGTTCTCTTGCATACTTGCATTGAGTGAGAGCGATACCTTTGTTGAGTTGTTTAACTTCAATGCCTAGGAAGTAGTGGAGATTGCCTAAGTCTTTGACGGTGAATTCCTTGTTTAGTTTTCTCACAAGTTCATCAACTGCAGTAGATGAGGAACTCACAACTATAATATCATCAACGTATATGAGAAGATAAAGGGTTATCTTGTTGTTGACAAGAATGAAGAGGGAGGAATCGGCATTAGAAGAACGAAAGCCAAGAGTGTTAAGTGTAGTTCCAAGTTTACGGTGCCACGCGCGAGGGGCTTGTTTTAGTCCATATATAGCTTTTGCGAGCCGACACAAGTGGCGTGGGTTATTTGGATCTTCGAATCCCGGTGGCTGACGCATGTACACTTCTTCGTCAAGAACACCATTTAGAAATGCATTTTGGACGTCTAGTTGGCGAAGAACCCATCCATGGTTCACTGCTAATGAGAGAAGCAGTCGGATGGTTGTAGGTTTGATCACTGGACTGAAGGTATCGTCGTAATCTAAGCCATATCGTTGCTTAAAACCCTTAGCAACAAGTCTTGCTTTATATCTCTCAATGGATCCATCAGCACGACGTTTAACTCGAAAGATCCATCGGCAATCAATGATGTTGGCTCCGGAAAATGGTGGAACGAGAAGCCATGTCTTATTTTTTATCAGTGCAGCATATTCCTGTTCCATAGCCTCACGCCAATGTGGGATACTTAGAGCAGCTCGAAAATGGCGAGGTTCAGAATCTGGATTAGCAGCAGCTTGCGCAACACAGGCCGCAAGCCATGCAGTGGTGCCATCACTGCGTTTTTTCGGAACAACAATTCCTCGCATAGATCGAGTTAAAGGTCGCTGCGTTTCCATGGCCCCTTCAAGGATTTCGGGAGGAAGAGTGTGATTGGATAATGATGATTGCGAAGGAGTGTGAGCAAGTGTCTCGGTGTGGATGGTTGGAGAGAGTGAAGGAGAGTGCATAGGAGTTGAGTTGTTTGTAGGTTCAGTGAGTACGTCTGCATGGTCAACATTAGAGCTCTCAGTGCAATGCATAGGGAAGTTTGACAATTCTAAGCCTGCTGGTTGTTGTAATGGACTTGCCATGCGAATCGTAGTTGCACCATTAGGATGTGGCGGAGGTAGAGTGCGAACAGATTCCTCCATCGAATGTGTGCCTGGACTTGGTTTGGAGAGGTTGAAGAATGGAAAATCTGTTTCATCAAAAATAACATCTCGACTAATGTAAACACGATTAGTTGAAACATGTAAGCATTTGTAGCCTTTGTGAAGAGGACTATAGCCAAGGAAAACACACTTTTTAGAGCGGAATTGGAGTTTGTGATTGTTATACGGACGAAGATGAGGCCAACACGCACATCCGAAAACTTTTAGAAATGTGTAATCTGGTGTTTCTCCAAGTAGGAGCTCAAGAGGAGTTCGCATGGCTAGGGTTCGTGAAGGCATTCGATTGATGAGAAAACAGGCAGTGAGAAATGCATCAGTCCAATATGAAAAAGGAATGGAAGCATGAGCAAGGAGAGTTAGACCTGTTTCGACTATATGTCGATGTTTTCGTTCAGCGGTTCCGTTCTGTTGGTGTGTATGAGGACATGATACTCTATGACGAATGCCTATTTTGTTGAAGAATGCATGTAGTTTGATATACTCACCACCCCAGTCTGTTTGTACGTTTAGAATCTTATGATTGAGTAGACGCTCGACATGGGTTTGAAATTGGAGGAAAACATCAAGAACATCACGCTTTCGTTTTAGTAAATATATCCAAGTGAACTTGCTGTATGCATCGATGAAGCTAACATAGTAATTATGTCCGCTTACTGAGGTTTGGGCAGGACCCCATACATCTGAAAAAATAAGTTCCAGAGGAGAGGATGTTGTATGATTTGACGAAGAATATGGCAGTTGATGGCTTTTGCCCTGTTTACAAGCACCACATGTGATATCAAATTTATTAGAGCTAGAAGGAAGTTGAAAATGTCGAAGAATGTGTTGGACAACTTGAGATGATGGATGGCCCAGTCGAGAGTGCCACAGAACCGGTGATGCTTTGAGACTGCTTAATGCTTCCTTGAGGATTGGAGTGTCGAGAGTGTACAACCCATTTTGACATCGTCCTCTAGTAATTATGGCCTTTGTGTTCAGATCCTTTACAAACACAGAGTTAGAATGAAACTCAACAAAAACATTGTTGTCTCGAGTTAGTTTCCGAACAGATAATAAGTTTTTGGTGACATTGGGGACATGAAGAATATTGCGCAAGCGAAGATGTTTTGTAGAGGGAGTGGGTAAAATACCATCACCAATATGAAGAATTGACATACCTGATCCATCTGCAGTATGGACTTTTTCAGTGCCATGATATTCCTCCTTTAACTGCATCCGTCCTGAGTCATTAGTGAGATGATCTGTTGCCCCTGTGTCCATATACCAACTTGCATCTTGAATAGAGGATGTGTGACCCTGATGCACTTGGTTCGCCATGGCAAGCTGACGAGATTTGAAACGCCCATCGTTGTCAAGACCAAGAAAATCTCGCTGAAATCTTTTAAAACATTTGGCTGCGACATGTCCAACCTCGTCACACAGTTGACATTTTGGGCGAGTGTTAGGACTGCGACTTCCTATGGTATTGGTTTTGACATTAGTTGTTTGCTTTGGAGAGTTAGAGGAGGTTGCTTTGGAATGGTTTAAGCGAGATGAACGTCCATTGAAGCGGACTGCATTGGCTGAATGATTAAGGCTGCTGATTTCAGCAGCTCGGCGGCTCTCGATGCGCTGTTCAGTGGAGAGAAGTCGCGCATATAGATCTTGAATAGACATAGGTGTCTCGCGGCTTAGGACAGCTTCCACGAGAGAGTCGTATTCTTCATCCAGTCCGTTGAGTAAATATGAGGTAAGCTCCTCTGAACGAAGGGGCTGCCCGATGGAGGTTAATGTGTCGGAGAGAGCCTTTACCTTGTTGAAATAAACTGTAACAGAGGAATCAAGTTTCTTGATGGCCCCTAGTTGTGTTCTTATTTGCATGGAACGTGCGGATGATTGGGATGCAAAACTGTGTTCAAGAGTGGACCAAGCGTCATGAGATGTTTGTGCAAACATTATCATGCCGGCGATGTCAATTGTCGAGGACGAAAGTATGGCAGCTAGGATAGCTTGATCTTGCTGAGTCCAAGAGATGAAGGCTGGGTTTGATTGAGTTGTAAGTGAATCACCATTGTTAGATACAGATAGGGTAGGGGAGGGACAAGGTAAGCTTCCATCGACATAACCCATGAGAAGGTGGCTTCGGAGAAGGGAAACAAGTTGAGCACGCCAGAAAAGATAATTTTCCGGCGTGAGTTTGATCGAAATGAGATGACCAAATGATATAGGAGGTGTGGATACACCAGTTGAGTTTAAAGAAGAAGAAGAAAGATTGGCAGCGGCGCCATTAGAAGTGGCAGAGGAAATGTCTTCTGATACCATGTTGAACAAGAGTTTTTGAGAATGAGAATGAAACAAAAATGAATTGCATTTTTTTGTTACGTACTGTGTAGGGGTATATATACATGTGTCTTTGACTAATAATGGGCTACACTAATTATAGGAAAGACTAATAAAGACTATATTTAATTTAGTTGACTAATGAGATTTAATAGGTTCATCCCATCCTGATAAAGTCTATATTCATCAGGTGAGTTTGTATACTGAGTTAGTTGGCTATGGCATTATCTTATTTCAGCAATGCTTTGAAATATTCTCAATAGTGACTTCCTTTGGAATGTTTGCTCGAGTTTCTTTGGTATTAGGCTCAGAATCATTACAGGTGTGAAGGGCAATTGGTCATTGACCTTCAGAATCCTTATTAAAGTATCTTATCTGCATTGTTAAGGGTGGCCAACACTGATGGTTTGATCTTATCATTACAGATGTAATGTCAAAATGAATCCAGAACTTGCATACACTGAAATAACTCAAAAAAGACACGGTGTGCCTTCTCATAGTAACTTTTGAAGATATTATCATATGATTTTCCCTGACTGCAAAAATGTTATGACATTCGTGTGTTTTGCTTTCAGGATCGAAGAAGACTTTCCAAAAGAAGTTTATTTAGCAACTGTTAGGAACGTGCACGAGCCTACAGTAATTCTTTCTGGATAATGTACTCTGTAATAATTTCATTATTTTAAAGATCCCTTGCCGGTAATTTACAGAGATTTACGCAGGTGTATCCGAATGAGCCAGTGACACATTGTTGAAGAAAGAAGAATTAAAAGGAAACATTACAAACCATCATCATACTACCCACTGCTGGATCAGCATTCACAGCCAGAACGACTGATGGTCATTGTTATAGGTAATGTAGATCCATCCATTGTTGAAATACCCTTATAGTTACCTTCATTGTTACTTTTCTTGGGCTTACTGTCTTTCCTTGTTGCAGTAGTACGAGTATTCCATCTCTTCAATTTTTCGCTCAGCGCCTCTAAGAAGCACATTATCGGTAATACTCTCTTTCTGCCAAGCTCTGCTCCGTATGCTCCAAGGTGTATCAGACAGGTAGCAAACTAATTGATAGATGTTTCATTTCAGTTTCATCATATCGGAATATATACACATAGATAATGCAGCTGGATATTAATGGGGATCTGTGGATTTCGTTGACTATACATATTATAGAATCACTATAAATTTAACAGCTCTTGTGTGGACTGTCATTGGATTTTTTCTTTTCAAATCTTTTAAGGGCCACCTTGTTCTTGATAGAAATTGCCTTATGGATTTTGTTGAATCACATCACTCACACATAGTTGTATCCTTGAAGAGTCATCTGTTCTTTTATTGACTTCATGAGACATCTCTTATTCTATTATTGATAGGTTAGGTCAACTGTTGGATGCATCCACAATCCAAACTCGCAGAGTATGAGCAAGTTAAGAAAAGCACAACATGACAATATTTAGCGTTTACAACCATGTGATACCTCCGACTGCAACACCATTCAAGAGGGTTACATCCATTGACAAATTCTGGAGGCTGTGATGTTCGTTAATAACATCCACTGCATTCACCTTGAAATTTTTTTCAGGCAATGACAGAGCTACAGACTACCAATGCAACAGCATAGACCTTCATATCCTGCTGTAAGTGTAACTTCTCTTGTTCTAAAATATTTTCAGTTAAGGCTATTACAACCTTGGAACAAAGTTATATTTATACTTGATTCAGATTTCAGCCTATCGGTTGATCAATCAGAATATTTTTTGCTGACTTTATTGGCAAATATTTGGGTTATTTCATAAGAACCATCTATAAAATACTCGTTTTCCCAAGTCCCACCCATAAAAACTTTTTTTCACAAATCACACCACGCCGTTACAATATTATTCACAAGTCACACTTCACCCCTTACGTCGTCTGATTTTCTGTTAACACGGTCACGTGATATTGATTAATTCATAAGAACCACCCATAAAATACTCGGTTTTCCAAGTCCCACCCATAAATTGGGATATTCACAGCAAACTATACTCACAGAAAATGATCATGTGCAGAAAAGAATGACAGAGGATTGGCTTTAAGCATACACTGTTGTATATTGTTCCTAGCGACAGCCAAGCTTATGATCATAGGACGAAGAGCTAAAATGGATATCCTACGTGATGTAAAGCTGCACGAAACATGTCCATTGACATCAACAAGTGCCACACTAATAAGGGAGACGGGCATCGTTTGAAAATGTCATAATCCGCCTCCTCCACACCCACCACCTCCACCACCTCCACCACCCCCATCACCTCCCAGATGTTTGAAAATCTCATCAGAACTGGATAACATGTTACATCTATACCTAGTTATTGTCATTGTACATCCAATTATGCATACTTGGTCTTATATACTTAGGGAATGTATCATGTGAATCCTCTCAATTTGGTGGACTCGTAGATCCCCTCTTGCACCCGTTGATTGCATTTTTTTGACGCACCAGATTGTGTCAACGCATTAATGAAGCATGTGACTTGCATGTGTGCATTTGTCATGTGCACACGTGATGAGCACATGACAAATGCACATACGTGGCGCAATCTGGTGTGTTCAAAAAATGCAATCAACAGATGCAAGAGAAGATCCACGAGTCCACCAAATTGGATGGATCCACAGGATACAACCTCTACATAGATATATGTACATGTTTAATGAATTGATGTAGCTCTATGATGCCGGATAAAGGTGAGGGAGTGAGTGAAGAGGAGGTAGATAGGAGGAGATACGAACAAAGGAATATAATCTTGTTATACTCTAAGAGAACGACAGTACAGACGACAGAGTTTATATAAGGTAATCACTACAAAATCACCAACGCCAATCTGCACTTCACTCTCCCTGCAGGAATTGTAACTAATTCTCTGGCCCACACTAATTTGCCACATATTCTTCCTCTGGATATTTGGTGGACCTAGCACGTGGTCGTGTGCTCCTATTTGTGGCCTGATAAATTGAGGAGTTCGGTTTCTTTACGACCCCAGTGCATTTGTGCATTTTGAGATTCCTCTATTTATATTTTTGTATTAACTATATGCACATCCCATTTGCATTTGTGTATTTCGCTACACGACAAAATTGAGTGCACAAAACGACAAAAAAAATAAAGTGCAAATCTGCAACCGTTGGATCAATTGCTGGGTCGCACGGATCGCAGTCTAAGGATGGGGTCGCAAATGAACCTAATCCTAAATTGGGTGGGTAACACTCTAAGTTAGCTGTTGTTACTTGATTTTAATCCAGGTGAAACCCCACTGCTGATGAGAATGCTAACAGTGCCCGGAGCATAATTCTTCAGCTCTTGGGTATCAATATATCTTAAGAATCTTTGGAACACAGGTAATCTTTTATAGCCGAAGCTTTTGATATATCAAAATCTTTATAAGCTATTAAACTTGATTTTTCTGATAAAAACTGCAGGAAATTTGGCTTTGCTGACTTTGTTGTTTTTACTATCTAATTCAGTCCCAAACGGTTGACTTTGCTGACTTGGTTGCAAGTTACATCTAGTTATTGTCATTGTACATCTTATGTTACATCCTTGTTCTTGTTTTGAATCTTCCTATTTGTTTTGCGTATACGTTTAAGCAGTTAAACTCGTTCCGTCAAGGAAAATGAGTGATGTTGAAAGGAGAATAGTGTTTAATGACTCTTAGATGTTTGTCATGTTTTGAATAGTATTATTGAATTTTGACACTTACTGATGAAAGAGTAACACGTTATAGCTAAAGTAAACTATTGATGTCTTGCATCTAAAATCTCTACATGTGCTCTCTAGCATAAATATACTTTAAATATTAATATTATTACTTTTGATCAAATTATTTTTATTTCTTAGAAGGAACACATACAATAGGAAGAAGTAATTGTTTGACGTTTTGTTTCAACAAAATCACATAACTTGGCGTTTATTCCAGCAGATTTCAAGTCAACTCACACTCTAATTACTACGCATTTTCAGAGGGAAGAGGTAATACAGTACTGTCAATCCCAGATTCCACCTACATCAACGCCATCACCATCAACGGCTTCCCCACCCGCCTCACTTCCTACCTCTGTCGTTCTAATTTCCCTGGCATTATGCATGATTTGGTCTACTTGCTGGTTGCTGCACATTCTTATTCAGGTCATACTTCACTGCATAGGGACAAAACAGTGAAAATAACGGTACAGATGGCCAGGACAATGCGCATATTTCTTCAGCTGTTTGTGTAAACTTCTTTTGCTTCAGAAAATATCAGATACACCAATAGCAACCTTGAAACACAGGCGAGAGGATGCTCGGAGGTGCGTTGAAGTTGACAATAATGGGCAGTTGATGTGGAAAGGAAAGGGTAAGCCTTTTAGTTGCAGGGAGGCTTATGGGTTGCTTGGTAGCAAAGGAGTAATGAAGTTGTGGGGTAGCCTAGTGTGGAATGAGCTATCGCCTCCAAAGCATAAGCTGTGTACATGGCTTGCTGCTAACAAGCGGCTGCCAACTGCAGACAGAGTTAAGAGGCAGGGTGAAGCTATGAGGTGTGTGTGGTGCAAGGATGAGACAGAATTGAATGACCACGTTCTATTTGCGTGTAGAGACATGCCTGTTATGAGATCTTGCTTGGAGGGAATGGGATACCATGTTGACTGGAAGAGTTGGGAAGAGATGTTGTGTTGGTTTAATGTGATAGGATCGCTTGTTAGCAGTAAAGACTAGGTCTAAGACTTGTTAAGGACTAAGACTTAGTTAGCAGGTACTTGTTCCTCAGAAATGTAAATGAAGCGGAAATTCGTCTAATGATTGCTTTATTAATCAATTAGACTGTACAAGCGTTACAATGTCTATACAACAGTGTTTCTAACTATCATACACAGTCACCTTGGCCTGAAGGTTGAGAACCCACAATCGTGACTCTTAGGACAAGTTCCTCTGCCCTGTACGTACTTGCTGTACGCTCCGTTCCTTCTGAAAATCAATTCTCCGATGATCAGAATATCCTTGCACGCTTACCTGCTTGCTCTCTCTTAGCAATTCGCCAGACTCCCAACCTTTGAATCCTCAAAAGTCGGAACCTCAGAGACGCGTCCCTTCCAACAATTCCTCCAGAATCGGTCTCAAAAGTCCGAACCTTGTAAAGGTTTCTTCACTGCTCTTTTATAGCCTACAATGGTTGCGGTTGCCACTGAGATAACTGTCTAGTAACTGCTCCCTGAGGTAACTGTCCAGTAACTGCTCCCTGAGGTAACTGTCCAGTAACCGCCGAGTGTAACCGCCGTGTGACACATCACAACCCGCAACTTCCTTTGCTTTGTGATTCTCCCAGGTGTCCAGCAGTTGCTCCAGCAGTTTCTTCGACTTATCTACTCACACTTTTATCAGCATCATGATTCCATGCATATCTCAGTGTAGTCCTGGTTCATGTCCCGTATGCAGCCTGTCAGGACCATGTCCTCTGCACACTCAACTTAAATATAAGTAACGTGTTGTCATCATCAAAACTCAACATGGGGACCATGTATCAACAATTTCCTCCTTTTTGATGATGACAAACACTTGAGGGACAAATAAACGACAGATGATAAGACTATGTCCAACTGAGAACTAAGTGAGAACAATTCCCCCTAAACCTATGCACAGAAGCATATAATCAGAACAAGAACATACACTTGGTCTTGTTCCCCCTAGATCAGTACCCCTACACTTTCTTCCCCCTTTTGGCATCATCAAACAAGAGTAAAGCATAAAGCATAAACCACAAGTATAGAACAGCCAAATATGCAAATAAAACAGATTGCACAATAATAAACTTCAAAATTAAAGGCAAATTGTTTCGAATTGCATGGAAGGGATCATAAAAGTTTAAACCAACAAAAAGATAATATTGGTAGGGATGGAAGGAAGGGATGAGTTCATGATGGTCCAGGTACTGGCATTCACCATATCAGGGCACTCAGACTCTGTCCTGAACTGCCTTTAGTACCGCTTCCTTGAGTTCTTGGAACTCCTTCCTCAGATCTCTCAAATCCGAGGATACCTTCCTCAACTCACCCTTAACTTGACCAACGTTGATATCCAACTCATTCAACCTTACTAAGTAATCGTCAGGTGGAGGAACATATCCATCAGAGTCCTCTTCATTACCTTCCACAAATTTTCCTTCCATTTTGCCCAAATCTTTTATCCAACCCTCATCAGAGAATACCAAGCCCATCTTCTTGAAGTCGCTCGGATTAAATTTCCTCACCACTGGGACTTCGTCCTCATGATTCTTATAAACTTCATGGTACTGGAGGATTTTCTTCACGATCCGGGCATATCCGACTTGCTTCATCTGGCTTAAGTAACCCATCTGATTGATGATCATTTTTGGAAGGTTAATCGGCTCTTTCTTCAGGACTTTGTCCATTAACAGAATATCTTTCCAATTGGACTAGACTGGTCTTTGGTCCCTCTTGGCAGCAGATTCGTGACCATCAGTTTGTGAAGGACTTTGACTTTGGCTGACAAATGCTTTGAAGGTACCCTTCCTGGTACAGCAGTGCCACATACTCGCTGTTGAACCACATATCTATCCTCCTCATTTTTCGGCCACTGTCCCTTGACCCACTCCCCATATCCTTTATGAGGAATGTTAAGAATAGTTGACAACTCCTTGCTGGAAATATTCAGGTCCTCTCCTCCAATAACAAAGTCCAGATGGACATTGTTTCCTTTGGCTGTTACGAAGAGCTGTGAATAGAACTCCAGTACTGCTGATGGACTCACCAATTCATCCAAATCAAACAGATTGTGCCACTCCTGATATTCTAACAGGTCCAAGACCTCCTCCAGTCTCTGCTCCTACAGAAAACTTACTGAGCATTCCATGTCCTCCAAGATTTCCTTCTTGGCAGTCTTCTGCTTCTTAATCACAGAGGCGTCCTCATCAGCCTCATCTTCATCAACCACCTTGTCCTTCTTCATTTTGTTGAGACAGGACCTTGTCGGCTGGTCTCTCCTACCCACGGACTTAGTCTTCTGGCTGGCTTAGGAGTCTTGGTTGGAACTGGACCAGAGACTATCACCACATCATCCTCACTGGGAACTTGAACTGACTTGCCCTTTGCTAAATCCTTAGCAATCTCTACTGCTGCTTTCTCAACCTCCAAAGCAGCAAGATCCACACCCTCAACATCCTCTTGACCACTTCCATCAATTCATTGACTGCGCAGGAATTTGACACCTTTTCTGACAAGCATTAAACCACTGAGACAAATACCTTTAAATCTGCTCAACTGTCAAACCTGGTCATTGTCCTGAACAAGTGAATACTGTACCCCGACCTTATCATGAACTCCACAAGGGACATTGTGATGGTTTGGTTTGACCGTAAGGGTCTATAGTGAACATCACAATTCAAACACTCATAAAATCACACAAAACGTACCTTTGAGTATTTGGCTAAGGAGGCTGGGTACACTTCCTTCATGAGGCTACTGAGGATCAAGATCCGGAAGGTACTTGGCTAAGAAACAAATACAATCCACGCAAAAACAAGACAATTTCACCTTTAATCAAGAAGTAAAGCATGCAACCATTCTATTCACACATAGGCAGATTCACATACTATAGGAAATATGTATCAATGCTTACCCTTATTCTAACCAATCATTGAGGGTTAAGTTTAGAGATACCTCACTAGGTAGAAATCATACCAAGTGCCATCCTGAACTTCTCGAATGTTTCCCTGCATAGAGCTTTGGTGAATATGTCCGCGACTTGTTCCTCAGTCCTACAAGTCTCCATAGAAACAAGTCCCTTCTCTACACAATCCCTTATAAAGTGATGTTTAATCTCAATATGTTTCATTCTACTATGATGTACTGGATTCTTAGCTACACATATAGCACTAGTATTATCACAGTAGATAGGGATATGATCAAAGAAGAGATTGAAATCACTTAGCTGATTCCTTAACCAAAGAAGTTGTGCACAACATGCTCCGGCAGCAACATACTCAGCTTCGGTTGTGGAAAGAGCTACAGAATTCTGTTTCTTGGACCCCCATGAGACAAGACACGATCCAAGGTACTGAGCCATCCCGGACGTTGACTTCCTATCACATCTGTCCCCGGCATAGTCAGCATCAGTGTATCCTTCCAGTGTCAAGGACTTGTACCTCGGATACAACAGAACGAGGTTCTTAGTCCCCTTCAAGTACCTCAGGATCCTTTTCACAGCTTTCACGTGTGTTTCTCTTGGATCGGACTGGTACCTGGCACAGCACAAACACTAAACATAATGTCAGGTCTACTTGCTGTTAAATACAGAAGAGAACCTATCATTCCTCTGTAAAGTGTTGGATCTGCCTTTGGAGAGGTTTCATCCCTGGACAAGGAACTGCTGGTCGAACTTGGAGTAGCAGAGGCTTTGACTGATCAAGTCCATACTTTTCACTAACTCGGACAAGTACTTGGCTTGATGTATCTGAGTCCCATTCTCCATTTGCTGAATCTGAAGTCCCAAGAAGTAGGTCAATTCCCCGACCATACTCATCTCAAATTCACTTTCCATAAGCTCAGTGAACTTCTTCACCAATTCATCACTGGTTGATCCGAAGACAATGTCGTCGACATATACCTGCACCACCAAAAGATGCTTCTTTGTCCTCAGAAGGAACAATGTCTTGTCCACTGCTCCTCTTTCATATCCATGAGCTATTAGGAAATCTGACAACCTTTCATACCATGCCCTTGGTGCCTGTTTCAACCCATAAAGTGCTTTGTCAAGAACATAAACATGGTCTGGATGGACTGTGTCCTCAAAACCTGGAGTCTGTTTCACATACACTTCCTCCTTCAGGTTCCCGTTCAAGAACGCTGTCTTCACGTCCATTTGATGGAGCTTGAATCCATGTTGAACTGAGTATGCAATGAGAAGTCGGATGGCTTCTAATCTTGCCACCGGTGCGAAGGTCTCATCATAATCGATGCCTTCTTGCTGATTATACCCTTGTACAACCAACCGAGCCTTGTTCCGGACAATGACTCCCTTCTCATCCTTCTTGTTCCTGAACACCCAACGAGTACCAATCACCTTTCTCTTTTCTGGTTAGGTACAAGTCTCCAAACCTTATTCCTCTCAAACTGATGCAGCTCTTCTTGCATTGCCTGAACCCAATCTGGATCCTTAAGTGCATCTTCTACCTTCTTTGGCTCAATCAGGGATACAAACGCAGTCTGGACTTGTTCCCCCTGAAATGCTGCATAGCAATAGAAATCACGAAGTCTGACATTTGGTTGTCTTTCTCTAGGGTTTCTTCTCAACGGAACCACATCTCCAATAACTTCCTCTACTGGATTCTGATCGTTGTTACCATCCTCAGATACCTGATCAATAGCCTGGACTTGTTCCACCTGCTGTTCCTCTGGGACAGGTACCTCAACTGGATTCTCATCAACACCCTCTTGTGCTGGATTCCCATCGGCAACCTCATGTGCCTCATCAACACCCACTTGTGCTGGATAACCAATGATTCCTTCAGTATGGAACACATCTGGTCGAGCTAATACAAAGATTTCCTCTGCTGGTTCCTGTTGGACTTGGTCCTCAGCAGGCTTCCTTGGCATGACATTCTCGTCAAAGACCACATGTACGCTTTCCTCCATTTTCTGAGTTTGCTGATTGTACACCTTGTATGCCTTACTGTGAGCTGAATACCCTACAAATATACCTTCATCACTCCTTGGGTCTAGCTTTCCTAGCTGATCCTTCCCGTTGTTGTGAATGAAGCACTTACACCCGAAGACTTTCAAGTGAGAAATGTTGGGTTTACGTCCTTTCAAGCTCATACGGAGTCTTGTTCAGATTGGTCTCAAATAGCTCTGTTCAATACATAACAAGCTGTATTCATTGCTCTCCCCAAAACCTCTTAGGAGGCCACTTTCCAGCAACATAGTCCTGGTCATATCCTCCAGGGTCCTGTTCTTGCGTTCCACTACCCCATTCTGCTGTGGAGTCCTTGGCGCTGAAAAGTTATGATAAACTCCCTGACTGGCACACCAGCTGATGAAATCTGCATTGTCAAACTCAGTACCATGATCTGATCTGATACTTTTAAGTTTCTGACCCAGCATTGTTTCCACAGCCTTGACCCAAACCTCAAACTGATCAAATACCTCAGTCTTGGAAGAAATGAATATTGTCCATGTATACCTCGAATAATCATCAACCAAAACGAACACATACTTGTTACCTCCAATGGTCTGAGTCCTCATAGGTCCACAAGTCCATATGCACTAACTCCAAAGGTCTGCTGGTACTGACTACATTCTTAGGCTGAAATGAGGTCCTGGTCTGCTTGCCTCTAGTACAAGGAACACAAACCTGATCAGGTACATGACTCACTTCTGGTAACCCCGAACCAATTCCAACCTCTGAAGCTTTTTCATCAACCTGAGATTCACATGACCTAGACGCCTGTGCCATAAACCTGAATCATCTGCCTTTGAAGACAACATAGATACTCGTCTGGGTCAAAGTCCGGATCAGTCATATATACTCCATTTTCCATGATGCCTTTGAGAAGAATCTTTCCTGTTCTTAGAGACTTCACATAGCACTCATTAGAAGTAAAACACTTTATTATTACTATCTTGACAGAGTTGATAAACACTAAGTAAATCAAACTTCAAGTTCCGGACCAAACTAACATTATCTACACTAACTTTCTTATTTAACTTAACCATACCTGTGCCTAGAATTTCACCTTTACTTCTGTTTCCAAAGGTAATTGAACCTCCGGAATGTTGTTGTAGAGAAGAGAAGTAGTCCACCTTTCCAGTCATGTGGCTGGAGCATCCACTGTCTACATACCATGGACCTGTTCCTCTCTCTACCTGCACAGAAATGATTAGTTCTTACGTACCCAAATTAGCTTAGCCTTTTTGGGTTTCAAGTCAGCACGAAAGTTAACACTAGAAATGTTCTTTGGAGAATTTAAAACATCAGTTTTGACAGACTGATTCTGTCTGGTACATGTCCCCTGCTTTGGAAACTTCTGCATGACAGTTTTCCAGAGATGACCTTCCTTTCCACAGTGGTAACAGATTTTCCTCTTTCTGAAATCCACTTTGTTGAACTCAGCAACCTTTTCCTTCTGTTTGTTGAGGTTGATCCCAGCTGGTCTTTGTCCTAGAGCGCTTTTTGCCCAAATATGATATCCTTTACCATATATCCTTGCCTCGTCATGAAGATCCACCTTCACCCGTGGAGTCTCCTGGGTTCACCAGCACTTGGACCTCTCTTTCAGAATAGTCACTTCACCATAACCTAGTCCCGGTTTAGGTTTCTGAACTCTGGAACTGTTCCTTCTAGCCATAGGTTTTGAACCTGCAAAACAGCTTCTCGTTTTCCAACGAGCTCATTCTGAAGTTGCCGTATCTTGGCAGACTTCTTCTCAATGACAACTTCTTGCTTTCAACAAGGTTAGACAATTCATCATTCTTATCACAAAGCCTTCTAATAAGAAACATTAAAGTAGAATGTGATGTATATTTAGATGAATCAGAAGAAGAAGAATCTACCTCAGATGTAGATGATTCTTCCTTTGCCATTAAGCAGTAATTCCTTCTGGAAGATCTAGACCCAAACAGACTATCAGGTCACTGTCCTCATCTGAATCACCCCAAGTTGCTATCATAGCTTTCTTGTCTTTCTGTTTCTCATCCGGTTTGTCATCCTTTGACTTCTCCTTGTCAGCTTTATCCTTCTTTTTCTTTCTACAATCTCTAGCAAAGTGTCCCTTCTTCTTGCAATAGAAACACTCATCATCCTTACCGGCGGTGCGTTTGGAAGACGAGTCCTTTGAACCAAGTTTCTTACTTGCGATCTGCAAAGCCTTGGACAACAATGCCATGTCTGACTTATCATCGGATTTCTCATCGGATTCCTTTTCTTTTCTTTTCCTTTCCTTTGCCCTTCGAGGACTTAGACTTCTCCTTGTCTTTGTCCTTTTCACTGACCAGTGCTATCTGCTTCCACCCTTCTGAGGTTCACGTCCCTCAAACTTACATTTCTCAATAAGCATGTTTTTCCAGCTTTGAGACTAGTTCCTCAAGAGTAATCCTCTTAGTATCAGGGAGAGCAGCCAGGGTCCTTGATATGTTATCCCATGCTGGACTAAGTCCTTGCAGAAAGTGGTGAGTAACTTCCCATTGTCAAGTTCCTTTCCCAATCTGGACAGTGTAGACAAACTTCCCTGGAACTTAGAATGATAGTCATGAAGCGACTCATCCTTTCCTTGACGAAGGGCATTGAACTTCATCTGAGCGGTAATGATCCTGTTCTTCTTCACATCACCAGAACCTTCATAAATCCTCTTGAGAGCGTCCCAAACTTCTGCAGGATCTTTATACATCATGACCTTGTCCAGATCACCAGGTTCAAGTGCAGAATGCAGAACTTTCATAGCCTGCGCATTTTTCTGGAGTTTCTTGTAGTCTGCAGTGGTGTAAAAAGCCCTGGGTTTCTCTTTAGTTGGATCAGTATCATCCTGGATGATTTGACGGCCCTGTTCAATTATCTGCCAAACTTCTCCGTCCAGTGCGAGGACATGTTCCTCAAACCGAATTGCCCATGACGCATATTCTCCACCTTCAGCTTTGGTGGAGTAGCAAACGAGTCTCCTGACATACCTGCAATGCTCAACAAGATCTAGAACCAGCGGCTCTGATACCAATTGATAGGATCGCTTGTTAGCAGTAAAGACTAGGTCTAAGACTTGTTAAGGACTAAGACCAGTTAGCAGGTACTTGTTCCTCAGAAATTAAATGCAGCGGAAATTCGTCTAATGATTACTTTTATTAATCAATAGACTGTACAAGCGTTACAATATTCTATACAATAGTGTTTCCAACTATCAAAAACAGTCACCTTAGCCTGAAGGTTAAAAACCCACAATCGTGACTCTTAGGACAAGTTCCTCTGCCCTGTACGTACTTGCTGTACGCTCCGTTCTTCTGAAAATCAATTCTCGATGATCAGAATATCCTTGCACGCTTGCCTGCTTGCTCTCTCTTAGCAATTCGCCAGACTCCCAACCTTTGAATCCTCAAAAGTCGGAACCTCAGAGACGCGTCCCTTCCAACAATTCCTCCAGAATTGTCCACGGTCTCAAAAGTCCGAACCTTGTAAAGGTTTCTTCACTGCTCTTTTATAGCCTACAATGGTTGCGGTTGCACTGAGATAACTGTCTAGTAACTGCTCCCTGAGGTAACTGTCCAGTAACTGCTCCCTGAGGTAACTGTCCAGTAACCGCCGAGTGTAACCGCCGTGTGACACATCACAACCCGCAACTTCCTTTGCTTTGTGATTCTCCCAGGTGTCTAGCAATTGCTCCAGCAGTTTCTTCGACTTATCTACTCACACTTTTATCAGCATCATGATTCCATGCATATCTCAGTGTAGTCCTGGTTCATGTCCCGTATGCAGCCTGTCAGGACCATGTCCTCTGCACACTCAACTTAAATATAAGTAACGTGTTGTCATCATCAAAACTCAACATGGGGACCATGTATCAACAGCTTAGCTGGGGAAGATCATCAGCTTGTTGTTTGGGAACACATCTTTCCTACCGAAATTGCTGAGATTGCGAAAATTTAGCTATGCAACTCCTGTGATCCTTTGTGTATGATTCTTTACACGTGTTCCAATGGAAGCAGTGAGATTGCATTAGAACTTTTTTTTTGGATTAAAGGAGTACAAAGACTCGAAAAAGAGGACTTAATTCCAATCGACTAGCGAATGGAGACCTCGAACACAAAAATATAATTAAACTAAGAGTAGGGTGAACGAGGTACTTTGCCTCAGTACCAAAAAATAATCGAACTAATTTGACAGAAGCCCGAGATTGTGAGCACCAACAGAACGACCATTCTGAATTGTAGAAGCTCTAAGAAGTCATTTATAATTAAGAGATATCAGCATGAATTTTTAAAAGAGTCATCTGAGAACACCCGCTGTTCAGAGTAGGACGTAAGTTGAAAAGCATCACACGTGGGACAGAGATATGACCAGAAAAGCATAAGCAATATTCAGATCCAGGGTGGGACACGTGTCCACACCAGAGAAGGCCACGCAAAACCCCTAACATTGTGGTTGAAGGAATTGCCATGTGGTTAACAACCGTGAGACACAACCACGTAGCAAAAAATTTACACGTGCAAATGGCCGACAATCCAACCGACTGAGCCGACAATCCAGCAGCGCCGACCAGCAGCTCCGACAGCAGCGCCGGCTAGCAGTGCCAACAGTCAAACGTGATTACCAACCAACGACGAGAAAGGAGAGGACCGAGGACGGAGACGACACCGAGAACGAAGACAACATCAGCGTCTGACCAACACCCGGCGACACAGCGGACAAAACAACGAGCAGCTGAACAACAGCCAGCCGCCGCCACTAAGGAGGAGGTGTCGCAACCGTCGCAGCCAGATCCGGAAACACAGCAGCCGACATCCACCTAAAAACAGACCTCAAACGCAAAAGAGGCTGGCGCACCACCACATCTACAGACAGCCCAGAAACAAAGCCACAGCGGCAGGCACAAAAATCGAAAGCTTACTGAAGCAACCGACAGTCATCAGGACGAGCACACAAAAGGGCAGCTTACAAAAAGACAACATGATAGGAGCACAAAAGAGAGCACAGAAGGTGAGATGTGGCGGTGAAAGATATCAATCAGTGAACCGGCCACTCCGACATCTGCGCACAGCCACCAGCAGACACAACACCGCCGCCGCCACAACATCTAAATCCCGTCACCGTCGCACACAGGCCCCCTCACAGCAGCCACCAAACCAACACACATCCGATCAACGGAGATGGTCGGTGGAAGGAGAAAGCTCCGGTGGAGGTTAGAGAGAGAGTTTGAGAAGGGCGGGGAAGGAGAGTTGAGAAGGGCGGGGATTGAGATTGCATTAGAACTTTTTGAATTAACAATAACTGAACAGGCAAGCACACCAAATTTCCTAACATCAAAATGACATAAAATCACATATAGTACAAACAATCCCAATTCAACACAGAAAATAACGTCTGATTCAATCGATTTCACTGACCAACAAGAAATCCACAATTCAGAGCCGAACGCACTATCATCTAAATCAAACATGACCAAAAACTACAAAGTGGTCGTATAGCTAAACAATAGGTTCTAATTCGGACGCTCTTGAGAGACGAAGATCTGAAGTTTTTTTATTGGGATTTAGGGTTAATTTTTTTTAATTAAAGCTGGGCGGCGCCAGCGACTTTATTAATAATTGATCCAAAAGCCCGGACCGTGGCTCATACATAAAGCCAAAGCTTGACCCTCAACGCCAGTGATGAGTTATAGTACCCACCACTTAAAAATGTCGAACAGGTTATAAACCCCGCTCTGGCGAATCAAAACAAGAATGGAAAACCACAAATAGCGAAATAAAACATGGATTAGGCATACCCATCTCCATGAGATAAAACAGAAAAATATTATATACGAATGCCACTGTCATCCCTGCTATGCACCGAAATAGTCTGATCATCCCGGCGAAACGCGACATCGCTATCATCCTGACTCGACAAATCCAACACCCGATGGCCCTTCCGGGGGCCTCCATGTAACTGCCAAATCGAGCTGGACGGGTACAAACCAGGGAGGCCATGATCAAATCATTAAGGACTGAGCTATGATAGGGACGGTGAATAAGCTGCACTATTTTCGGAGCCCAACAAAGCACAGCCCGCTTGCAGTCAGCTTTGAGCTCAAACTTAGGGTTAATTGATTCCTAAGAATTTTCTATTTTTCTAATAAAAGAATTAATCGGTTATGGTTTTTTTCAAGCCAAGCTTATGTCGGTTTAAACTTATGTAACCTTTACTAATTAAAGTAACTAGTTATTGAGTGCACAATTTTGTGCATGTTAATTATCAACAAAGGTTCTTAATATATTCATATTTTTATAAATCTAATAAATGCAAATAAAATAATGTAATTTTAGAAGAAATAAAGGGTAAATTTGGAAAAGAATTTTGGGGCTTTAAATGGCAACTGTTATAGCCACCTTTGTGTTTTATAAGTAGGATTTGACACGTCAAATATTTAAATGATCGGACAATGAGTAAATGTTTAATGCGAAGAGAAATGTTATATCATCGATCATAGTTTGTTAAGAAAGTCATATGAACATTTGAATCTCAGAATGCCTTCAACCTCAAACCATCTTGAAAACATAAAGTTGTCTTGCTAGAAAATTTTTTGGTTTAAATATAAAAAATTTACTAAACCCTGTTACAAAAATTGCACTTTTGTTTTTGCCCACTTTTGGTTTTTCCTACTTTTTGACTTTTGCATGTATGACCTCTGGCGTCCAATTTGGTCTGTAAGAAGCTACAAACTTCATACATATTGAAAGTTTTACTTTGGCCAAGGAGAGAACGTAGAAGCCAGAACATAACTTCCAAACTCCATCCCTAACACTAGTACAGATTATATATTCAACAGTGCTTTGTATTTAAGCACTGTTAAAAAAATTAGATCTTTAACAGCCATTTAGCACAGCGTTTCGAAAAAAAATGCTATAAAAAAATAAATAACAGCGCTTTAAGTATTAAGCGTTGTCTTAAATATAACATTTAAAAGCGCTTATTCAGAAGAGCGCTGTCTTAAATTTCACATTTCAATGTGAAATATATACAACATCGCTTTTTATATAAGCGCTGTCTTAAATGAACTTTGAACACCGCTCTTTCAAATAAGCGTTGTTCAATATGTGTTTACCACAACGCCTAAAATAAAAAGTGCTGTAATAAGTTTTGTTTTAACCCTAGTAATTTTTCGACTTTAAAATTTTAACTCATTCTCAGATCCCGCTTTTTTGATTTTACCGGCCATCGTTCTTCTTCGTCCAGCTTTCCTCTGCAATTTCCGACTACGCTCCGTGTCAAAGCTTTTTACCCACTGATAGAGCACTTTTGTATGTTGTTTTAAGGTCCTTTACACTTTATATTTCTAACATATTTAGTATAAGATTACGTCTTTGGTGTATTTTTGTATCTCAGGTTAATTGAAAGAGTTAGACAAAAGTGCAACAAGAAGGCTGAATCTCGGAACAAAAGACAACAAAGTTGAAAAGAGCCAAGACCAGCGAGCGCGAGCGAGCAGTATGCGCGGGAGTATGGGTCGCGCAGAGTAGAGCAAAACGATAACGTCAGCAATCAACGACAAATCGGAGCGATGACGTCATCAAGCGCAAAAAGAATATTTCTAAGTTCGGTTTTTTGGAGATCAGATATTTCTCAAATCTGATTTTTAGAGATAAAGATGATTTCCAACATATTTTCTTGCCTAATTATTCGTGGAAACCCTAGAAGGCAAGAGTAT
Organism: Sedum album; assembly: GCA_006409495.1. Taxonomy (NCBI): domain Eukaryota; kingdom Viridiplantae; phylum Streptophyta; class Magnoliopsida; order Saxifragales; family Crassulaceae; genus Sedum; species Sedum album. The sequence continues at coordinate 42,656 of QZGG01000874.1, forward strand.
AAATACAGAGCTTAAAGGAAATACAGACATGCGCAGAGAGAGGCGACTTGGAGCAGTTTGGAAGAGAAGATCGCAGGACTGCCGACGCAAGACTGAGACGCGCACTGACGACGCGCGGCATTCATGCTATAGTGTCTTTACTTGTTGTTTCATATAAATATTGAGATGAATATGTTCAACATGTCTAGCTAACTTTCTGAATTCAATTTAGACTTTAATCTATGAATAATATGTTTTCAGGTTTTATTCGTAATGCATGACCTGTTTAGTATTATTACTCCGAGCATACTTGCATGATAACTAGTTTAGATAGTTAGGCGAAGCCTTTACCCGTAGACCTAATTATAGATTCTATTATCTAAGACGTAAAACTATCAGAGGTACGTTACAATGAATGATAGGAGTAGCACTAGAATAGTTAATCACTACTTTACCGGCGGATTTCGTGGTTAATTAGACTAGGTTGGGTTGTAATATATATTGGACCTTTACCAGAATATATGTGTAAGTTATTAAGCCTTTACCGGACCTTAGCTTGCGTGAACAATCTGTCATAGATCCTCAGAAAACCCGTGATAAACATAGAAGTTCATAGTGATAAGTCTAAGCTGAGCTCATCTCTAGTTTATATTCTAACACTCGTATTGTATTTTGTGCGCCAGAAGTACTCACGCTCCTATTTTCTTTCTTTTACTTGTTTACTCACACAACCCCAATTTTAGTTGTAGATAAAAGACGACTTCTCACCGTTCCCTGTGGATTACCTAGACTATACTAAGGAGGAGATGGATAAATTTGCAGCACTCAACGACGTGCTCGTCACCCACGCTCAGCTTTGCGATTCCGACTTAGCTCTGTGTATCAATTTCCAACGCAAGCTCAGATACAGTACCCTTTATTCTTAAACCCTAATTTTTTGTTTGTGTAATTTGTTTTCTGTTGTATTAATCTACTTGTATATTGTGGTTTTGTGTTTAATCATGAATAATTTTGTTACATATGTAGAAATGGAGAATTTGAAAATCACAAATGATAATAGTGATAACGCGGGAGAGTGTTCCGCGCCATCTAAGAGAGGTAAGAGAGGGCCTACATATTTGACCAGATTTTGTAAGGAGAGAAGTGCCTCTAATACTTTATCCACTATCAAGTTTACTAATAAAGGATTTCCAACGGGTCCTAATAAATCAATTTGGAGAAGTGCACTGTGTTTGGCGGCAAGAACACGTGTTCCAATTACTTATGTCAATTGGAGGCATGTGTCTACAGAGTTGAAGAACCTCGTGTGGAGCGATATGAAGGTAATAAAAGAGCTGAGACAAGAGGGAGTCTCATGAAAAAATTTCAAGACAACTCTTACCAAAGACAACTCTCCCCCTCAAATGGAACAACATCAATTTAATTGTGAAAATATGGATTGGGAGGATGATGATTTAATTGGAATGGTGAATAACATTGAGAAAGAGATGAACGTCGGGTCTTCTGTCATTGAAAAACTTAAATCTGATTCTGAGACGCCTTTATACGATGGTTGCACAAAATTTACCAAACTTTCAGCAGTGTTAAAGTTGTTTAATCTGAAAGCAAAGAATGGATGGAGTGATAAGAGTTTTACAGAGTTATTAACATTGGTCTCAGAAATGCTTCCTGATCCGAACACATTACCTACTCGTACTTATGACGCGAAGAGGGTAATGTGTCCTATGGGAATCGAATACTCAAAAATTCATGCATGTCCAAACGATTGTATTTTGTTTCGAGGTCGGTATAAAGATCTAACTGAATGTCCAGTTTGTAACTCTTCAAGATATAAACCGAACAAAGCTCCCAGTATCAGTTCAAAAGGCGCACCGTCTAAAGTGTTGTGGTATTTACCTCCAATTCCTAGATTTCAGCGGCTCTTCTCAATCTCAGACGACGCTACTAATTTGCGATGGCATGCTGAAAAGCGTGTTGAGGATTATATGATGCGTCACCCGGCTGATTCAGTTCAGTGGAAGACTTTTGACGAAACATTTCCTGAATTTGGAGGCGATCCAAGAAACTTGCGTTTAGGTTTGTGCACTGATGGAGTGAATCCGTTTGGAAATCTTAGTAGTCAGCATAGTACATGGCCAGTCATATTGGTTATTTATAATCTTCCACCTTGGTTGTGCATGAAACGCAGATATATGATGCTCTCATTATTGATTTCTGGGCCTCGGCAGCCGGGGAATAACATTGATGTTTATTTACAGCCATTGATAGATGATCTAATTCTTTTGTGGGACAAGGGTGTCCCTACTTATGATGTATCTAGAGACGAGTTTTTTGATATGCGAGCGATGTTATTTTGCACAGTCAATGATTTTCCTGCATACGGTAACTTGTCCGGGTATAAGATCAAAGGATACAAAGCATGCCCAATATGTGGAGAGAATACACATTCTCAACATCTTAAAAACTGTCGCAAGATTGTATACATGGGACAAGACGTTTCCTTCCGACCAATCATTCCTACCGTCGAAAGAAAGCTTCGTTTAATGGGAAAGTTGAGTTTGAAAATGAACCGAAATCAGCTTCTGGCAAGGAAATACTTGATACTATTTGTTGGAAGTTCCTAATGTTTTGGGAAAACGAGGACGTAATACTGTTGATGGTTTGTGGAAAAAGCGATCTATATTTTTTGATCTCCCATACTGGTATACCCTTACTGTTAGACATTGTATTGACGTTATGCATGTGGAGAAAAATATTTGTGATAGTCTTATCGGAACCATTCTCAACATTCCTGGAAAGTCAAAGGACGGTGTGAAGGCTAGATTGGACATGCTTGAAATGAACATTCGTAAGGAGTTAGCTCCCGAACAAAGAGGACAAAGAACCTATCTACCACCTGCGTGTACGACTTTATCTAAAACTGAAAAAATTAGTTTTTGTTCCAGTTTGAAGGGTGTTAAAGTTCCTTCGGGTTTCTCGTCAAATATTTCAAGTCTGGTTTCCATGAAAGACATGCGTCTTGTTGGTTTAAAATCTCATGATTGTCATACATTGATGCAACAGCTATTGCCTATCGCAATTCGTGGGATATTGCCTGAGAACGTGAGATCTGCTATTACAGATTGTGTGTTGTTTTCAGCTCTTTGTGTTCTAAGACAGTTGACCCGCTTGACTTAGACGAACTTCAAAATCAAATTGTTGTTACTATCTGTCAGCTTGAGATTTTCCTCCCTCGTTTTTTGACATTATGGTTCATTTGACTATTCATTTAGTACGGGAGATAAAATTTCTTGGACCGGTCCATATGAGATGGATGTATCCTTTCGAAAGGTACATGAAACCTTAAAAGGTTATGTGAGAAATAGACATCGACCTGAAGGTTCTATGGTTGAAGGATACATTGCCGAGGAAGCAATTGAGTTTTGCTCACATTATTTGGGCAATATTGAGTCTATTGGGATTCCAAAGCCGCGACACTTTGATCGTCTTCAGGGGAAAGGAACAATTGGATTTCAAGTTAAAGTTGTTCCTCGATCAGAGTTGCATGACGCCCATTTCTACGTGTTGCGGCAGGTTGATGAGATCGAGCCCTTTGTAGAACGTCATTTGCAATTGATAAGGTCATCTAATCAGGGAAAATCTGAAAAGTTGATCCAAAAAAAGCATTCAGAAGAGTTTGCTTCTTGGTTGAAAGACGACGTTTTAAGTTCAAATGTGCCTGATTTTGTGAAGTCTCTTGGTGTTGGGCCTAGTTGCGCCGTTCATTCTTATAGAGGGTATGATTTAAATGGTTATTCATTTTACACAAAAGATCAGGATGAAAGAAGTTCAGTTCAGAATAGTGGCGTGACAATTGTTGCTGACAATTCATGTGTCTAGTGCCAAAGATAAGAACCCTGTAAATGCCGGTGTGAATTATTATGGTGTTATTGAAGACATATGGGAAATAGACTACGTAGAAGTTCGGATACCTGTTTTCAAGTGCAAATGGGTGCATAGTTCGAATGTTCGTATTGATGAATTCGGCATGACATTTATTGACTTTCGTAGAGAAGGATACAAAGACGAGCCTTTCATCATGGCTGAGCAAGCTAAACAAGTATTTTACGTCAAGGATCCCACAAATGAACAAAAATAAAACAACATATTTTCTTCGAAGATGGTATGGATACAAATGATTACTCTGAAGATAGTGCAGCGGTTTGTAGCACCATTCCAAACAATTTCGAAGACGTTGGTGAATTTCAACAGAGAAGGGATGATCACAATGAAGTGAAAAACAATGTAAGAATTCTAAATATTTTTCAAAACATTAATATATTTGTGAAGTTGTGTTTAGATTTATATATCATTTACTTATTTGTTTGGTGTTTTTCACACAGGATTTTAGTGATGAGCACGCTATATAAAGGGAAAAACTTTTTTTTTATGATTTGGAATTAAGCAGGTAATTAATGTGTTGAAAATTCTTACTTTTAATATTTATATTATTTAAATATTTTTATCGTGTATATTGTCCTTATGTTTAATTTTTTCATGCAGGTATTCGAGATAATATGGATTAATTGTGAAGATTCAAAATTATTAGATGATGTTTTAATAGAGCTTCTATTTATTGTTATTTGAGTAATTTATCAATAATGAAAGTGTGTACTGCAAAGTGTTATTTAAATTTTTTGAAACATATATAATAAAAATACTGCTCTGTTTTTTATCTTATTAATGCGCTTTAAAAAGAAGCGATGTTGTATATATTGTGACTAATTTATCATGTTTATTACATCGTTTCAAATAATAAACTGATTTATAACAGCGTTTAATTTAAAAAGCGCTGTTGTAATTAGGGTTCTAAACCCTGAACCCCGAACCCTAACCCTCAATCCAAACCCTAATTATAACAGCGTTTAAAAAATAAACGCTGTAATATATATTTAAAATAATAATAAAATAATTTGTTTTCACAGCGTTTAAATTAAAATAAACGCTGTGATTTATTTATTACAGCGCTTTTTCCTTGTGTAAGCGCTGTAAAAGATATCTTTTTATTATTTTCAAGTTTTAAAAATCAGGTAATATTTTTTAAGGTTATTTTTAAGTTAAGATTTTAAAAACTGAATTAGTAACATTCTATTTATTAAAATATCATGAGAACATAAATAAGCATTTGAAATCATTGTCATTTGAAAATTTGTACTGTGTCTCTCTACTAAGCAATAGGTTGAACATTGTTCATTTTGATCAACTATACTTTTCATTAATAAAAACACAACAGAAATGCAAGTGATTTTTTTTGAAGTAAATGAGTTATAAGCTTCATTTATCAAACTTTCAACTAAATTTGTTTCATAATAATCAATGAATTCGGAAAAAAAACTAAGCAAATAACAATTGTTTATTAGCGCTTATAATGTAAAAGCGCTGTTGTAAATAACATACCACAACGCTTAATTGATATAAGCGCTGTAAAATATTCTCAATAATTCGATTTTCTTAAATAAAAAATAATTATTTATATTTTACAGCGTTTTTATATTTTTAAGCGCTGTTGAATATTTTAAATTACCTGATTGGTCGATACGGTTTCGCGCAGATTTTAATCCCAATCGTTGCTTAAATGAATCTAACAGTCCATATTCAATATTATTAAAATTCAGAATTTTCAGTACCCGCACAAACTTCCCGCTACAATTTTTCTATATATATCAAATATGCAACAAAATTTACATTGAAATTTTCATGTCAAACTTACTATTGTTCATGTCGGATGTTATAATTTTCAGTCCAAATCTTCTTTGTTACGCATAAACTTCCCGTTTCAAGTAAGGATAAACACCTATTTGTTACACTTTTGTATTTTATATTTTTCGGTAAGCTTTTTTGTTCTTTGTTTGATATTAACTCTATTCTATTTTTTGTTGATACATGTCGAGAAAGATGAGAAAAATTCAAGACGAGCAATGAGAAGATGAGCAATGAGACAAATTCAGCACAAAGGCCATGGTTTTGGTCCATAATTTTTATTTACTAATGTTTGTAAAACTCGAATGTTAAAATCGATTTCAATTTCATTGTAAAATTACGATTAAAATAAAAAATAAAGAGAATTTATAATCAAAACTGATTCCCTTTAAAGCGGTTATAAATATTATTAACTTCCCAAAATTGTCTTCTCAAATCTCCATAAATATAATAAATCTTACAACGCTTTATTAAAGTTTGATTTAAAATTTTATATTTAACAGCGTTTTTATATTGAAACGCTGTAAAATTAGAAAATTCATAAAAATATCGATTTAATTATTTTAAGTAAAAGCGCTGTTGTATTTTTACAATTTTTATAGCATTTTTTCTTAAACGCTGTAATATTTAATATTCGAATTATTTTAATTTTCTAATTATTAAAAATAATTATTATTTTACGGCGCTTAAATAAAAATGCTGTATAATATGTTAACTAAACGACATCGTTTTTGGTTTTACGCGTGGTTGTGAGTGAAAGTTTTTAACATCGCTTTTCGTGTAAGCGATGTTGTAAGTCCCCTTATTTTTGACAGCATTTTATTATAAGCGCTGTACAAAAAAGAATAAATGACAACGCTTTTCTTTATAAACGCTGTTGTTAATCTATATATATAACAACGCTTATTTATTTTTAAGCGCTGTTAAAAACGTTAATAAACAACAACGCTTGTTTAGAAAAAGCGCTGTAATAGATCACTGATTTACAACAGCACTCGTTTCAACAACGCTTCACGAAGCGCTGTTAAAGGGCAAAAAAAAAGCATTGTTATAAAGATGATCTGTAGTAGTGTAAATATCTACCCTGAAGCAACTGATGGAATAATCAACTCGGCTTTCGCAAATCTATAAATTATATCACATCGACCATCAAAAACAACACATTCACGCAAAATGGTAAAGGTATACATTTGCGATGCTAGAACCTTAACATGATCAGTACTGATCGCACACACTGATAAATAGCTGAGTAAGCAACAAAATTTACTTATTTATAAATTGACCCCTAAACTTTGATGGATTCTCCAAGTAAGACAATCAGTTGAATCTAGGGGTGTGCATGGGTCGGGTATGAACGGATTCGGCTATATCCATACCCCACCTGAAAAATTCCTTTAATTTTGTATCTGTTATAAAAACTTTGAAATGCTAAAACTATTTGGGACTCAGAGGATCTCAGAAGAATTATATATTCAGAGAGAAGGAGGAGCTGAAGGGGTGAGTTTTACCTTCACCACCTTCCTCCTTTTATAGATCAATTTTACAGACACATATCCGTGAATTGCGTAAGGCAAACTTCATTTTTCTTGCTCGTAACCCCACACACAAAGTATAAGCCTTCCAAACTTGACTTTCACAACACTCCCCCTTTTGGGATGCTTAGTACGTGTTTATGTTGCCTCATTAAAAACCTTACTTGGAAAAACCCTGTGGGATAAAAACCAGTAAGAAAAAGAGTGCAACCACGCGAAGCTCCCCTCATCTTGACATAGATGAGTTTGTCACAAATTCTGTAACCGTCGCATGCCGATCTCTTGGACATGCTTTTTGAATGTTGACGTGGGAAGAGCTTTTGTAAAAAGATCTGCTTCTCGTCGGAACGAACATATTGTATGTTGATCGTCTTATCCTTTTCCAGCTCTTGAGTGAACGAAAAAACTTAGGATGAATATGCTTTGTTCTATCGCTTTTGATGAATCCCTCCTTCATTTGAGTAATGCATGCAGCATTGTCTTCATAAAGAGTGATGAGTTCATCCACTGGTAGTAGACCGCTTGTGATTCTAATATGCTGTGTCATTGACTTCAACCATACACACTCATGACTTGCCTCGTGCAATGCGATGATCTCAGCATGGTTTGACGATGTGGCAACGAGTGTCTGTTTCTGTGAACGCCAAGAGATTGCAGTTCCTCCACATGTAAATACGTATCCGGTTTGTGACCTTCCTTTGTGCGGGTCTGACAAATAACCTGCATCAGCATAACCAACCAAAACTGGTTTCGAATTGTTAGGATAAAATAATCCTAAATCAATTGTTCCTTGAAGGTAGCGAAACACATGTTTGATTCCGTTCCAGTTTCGTTTCGTAGGAGCAGAGATGAACCTAGCTAAAAAATTAACTGCAAACGAAATGTCAGGACGAGTACAATTAGTGAGATACATAAGAGCTCCGATTGCACTGAAATAAGGTACCTTTGGACCCAGAATCTGTTCAGATTCTTCACAAGGGCGAAATGGATCCTTGTTGATATCAAGGGATCTTACAAACATTGGGGTACTTAGTGGATTTGATTTATCCATATTGAATCTCTTTATAATCTTTCTCGTATAATTCGATTGATGCACAAGTATCCCACTTGACATATGCTCAACCTGTAATCCGAGACAGTATTTTGTTTTCCCAAGGTCTTTCATTTCGAATTCCCTTTTCAGATAAGAGATTACTTCTTGAATCTCCTCACTTGTCCCGGTGATATTCAAATCATCGACATAGACAGCGATAATTACACATCCAGATGTTGTTTTCTTAATGAAAACGCATGAACAAAGGGGATTGTTAACATATCCTTTCTTTGACAAATAATCACTTAATCGATTGTACCACATGTGTCCGGATTGTTTTAATCCGTATAAGGATCTTTCTAACTTGACTGAATATTTTTCTGGGTTTTGAACTTGATGATTCAGGCATCTTAAAACCCTCAGGAATTTTCATAAAAATTTCAGTGTCAAGTGATCCATATAGGTAAGCTGTAACAACATCCATAAGATGCATATTAAGTTTCTCATGAACTGTCAGACTAATCAGGTATCTGAACGTAATTCCATCCATCACAGGAGAATACGTTTCTTCAAAATCGATACCGGGTCTCTGAGAAAAACCTTGTGCAACAAGTCTAGCCTTGTATCTTACAATCTCATTTTTCTCATTTCTCTTCCGCACAAAGACCCATTTATATCCGACAGGCCTCACATCCTTAGGTGTGAGAACTATAGCCCCAAAGACCTTACGCTTAGTAAGCGAGTCTAGTTCAGTTTCAACTGCTTGTTTCCACTTGTTCCAATCATGTCGATTTTTACATTCACTAATCGACAATGGCTCGGGATCTCCATCATTTTCATTCATGATATCACATGCCAAACTATATGAGAATGCATCATTGATATTCTCATTTCGATTCCATCTTATACCCGTATAGGCATAATTTATTGAGATCTCTTGATTCTCATCATTCTGTATTTCTACAGGAATTTGTTCCTCTTCTATGGGCACGTCAGACTTATCAGACCCTTTCATTTTTTGAGGATTTTTATTCTTGGAACCAGGTGGCCTACCACGCTTTAAACGAGTTGTGGCTTCATGAGTGATTTTAGTTTCAAATTTTCCTTTTGGAATTTCAATTTGAACTGGAGCATTCTCAGCTGGTATATGAGATTTTGTCACTCTCTTTGTGTCACTAAATGCATCAGGAAGCTTATTTGCTATCTCTTGCAAATGCAATATCTTTTCAACCTGCCTTTCACACTCTTGTGTGTAAGGGTCAAGATGCACTAATGTTGGCACAGACCAGGTGATTTCTCTTTCCATTTGTTTTCTTTCTCCCCCTAATGGTGGGAAAACTTCCTCATTAAAATGACAATCAGCAAAATGTGCTGTGCACACATTGCCAGTTTGAGGTTCTAGATATTTAACAATGGAATGACTCTCAAAGCCGATATAAATCCCTAGACTTCTTTGTGGACCCATCTTTGTTCTTTGGGGTGGTGCAATAGGTACATAAATCGCACAACCAAAAATCCTCAAATGTGATATATTTGGTACTTGACCAAACGCAAGTTGTTGTGGGGAATACTCATGATATGCACTCGGTCTTATACGAATCAAGTCAGCAGCATGCAATATTGCATGACCCCACACTAATGTGGGAAGCGTTGTTCTCATTATTAATGGCCTAGCAATAAGCTGAAGGCGTTTAATTAATGATTCAGCAAGACCGTTTTGTGTGTGAACATGTGCAACAGGATGTTCAACCACTATCCCCACCGACATACAATAATCATTGAATGTCTGGGATGTAAATTCACCGGCATTATCAAGCCTGATTTTCTTAATGATATGATCAGGAAACTGAGCTCGAAGTTTAATCATTTGAGCAAGTAATTTAGCAAATGCCATATTACGGGTTGATAGCAGACACACATGTGACCATTTGCTAGATGCATCTATCAATACCATAAAGTATCGAAATGGTCCACAAGGTGGGTGAATAGGCCCACATATATCACCTTGAATGCGTTCCAAAAATGCAGGTGATTCTGCTTCAACCTTTCCCGGTGAAGGTCTTATTATTAGCTTTCCAAGAGAACAAGCTTTACATGGCAATGTTCTACCTTGAGGGATCCTCAGATCCTTCAATGAATGCCCATGTGTATTTAAGATAATCCTTCGCATCATAGATGTACCAGGATGACCCAACCGGTCATGCCATATGGTTAACATCGAAGGTTTAATAGTTACTGCATTTGATTCAACCGCATAAATATGCGTGTAATGCAATCCACTGGGGAGCATTGGTAACTTCTCAAGTATATGTCTCTTTCCAGACTTGTGTGCTATGAGTAGCATATATTTCATGTTACCTTCAGTCATAGACTGTGTATCAAAACCATGAGAATATATATCATTGAAACTCAACAGGTTTCTTTTGGATCTTGGCGAGAATAGGGCATTATTTATCATAAACATTGTGCCATTCGGCAATATAAAATTTGCCTTGCCAGTCCCTTCTATCAGGTCTACCGGACCTGATATTGTATTCACAATCGTTTGTGTTGGTTTTATCTTTAAGAAAAACCTTTCATCTCTTAAGATTGTATGTGTTGTTCCACAGTCAAGGATACAAACATCTTCAATGTTAGTCCTTTTGTAAGCCTCACCGCTTGCGTTATCCATTTTCAAAAACTTAAAGTAAACAAGAAATATATAAGTTAACTCATTAGTAAAAGCATAGTTCTAGTTTATTCCAAAAAGAAGAACTTCAAACATGCATGTGAAAGGGAAGCACACAGAAAAACAAGCAAACATCGGACCATTTGACATCATTCCCTTCAGGGATTATAACATTCCCTTAGTTATCACCATCACCATGTTCAGCTGAATTCTTTGAGAGGTCATAGTTGAATTCAGACTCCCCAAGGTGAGTGTACTCATATATGGGATCTCTATCCACATAGTTAACTTCTTTCCCATCGGTATGAGTAACTCCCATATCACCAAAGTCATCGTGGAAATCAGATGCTCCAAAATGAGTAAACTCATTTATGGGATGGTCAACAAAATTAACCTCTTTCCCTTTCTTTTTCTATCCACGACTCTTGGTAGAGTTTTACAAAGTGATCTGGGGTTCGACAATTTCTGAACCAGTGGCCTACAAGACCGCATCTGTTACAAGCAGATTCATGGTCATTAGTGGAGTTGAACCCTTTTCCAATTTGTTGGAATTTCCTCGGTTCCACTCATTTCGGTTTCTCTTTTGGTTAGGGACAATGGTCCTTTGAGGGGGGTTATAAGAAAAACCACCTCGACCCCGTCCATGACCATAACCGCGGCCACGACCTCGTCCACGTCCACGACCTCTACCTCGAACATGATAATTATTCATGTGTTCGGGCTTGTCGGACTTTACAAAATTTGCTTTGAAAAAGCTTTTGAGCCCGTTGGGCGGGACTGATGATTTTTAATTAACAGTTCATTATGCTTTTCAGCAAGCAAAAGGGCAATTATCAGTTGTGAGTGCTTTTCATGGCCTCTGATGCGATACTGTTGTTGTAGAGTGACATTCGATGCATGGAAGGTTGATAGAGTCTTTTCTATCATGTCTGATTCCGTTATCACCATTCCGCAATACCTTAGGTATGCGACGATGCTGTGCATCGTGGAATTATAATCACTAACGGTTTTGAAATCTTGGAACCTCAAAGTGTTCCATGCATCACGGTATTTCGGGAGGATTACATCCTTCTGATGATCGTATCGATCTTTCAGACTTTCCCATAACTCACGTGGATCATCCACCGTGAGATGTTCATTTTTTAAGCTTTCATCAATGTGTCTTATGATAAAGACCAGAGACATTGCTTTATCACTCTCTGGTGCGGTGTTGTCGGCATCCAGTGTTACAATGAGGCTCTTAGCCTTAAGGTGATTTTTCACATCAACAGTCCATGGTATGTAGTTGCTCCCACTGATGTCAAGTGGTGCGAATTCAAGCTTCACAAGGTTGTTCATGATGATAATCAGTTGGGGACAGAATGATCGTGCTGATAACGTGTTATAAAAACTCTGAAATGCTAAAACTATTTGGGACTCAGAGGATCTCAGAAGAATTATATATTCAGAGAGAAGGAGGAGCTGAAGGGGTGAGTTTTACCTTCACCACCTTCCTCCTTTTATAGATCAATTTTACAGACACATATCCGTGAATTGCGTAAGGCAAACTTCATTTTTCTTGCTCATGACCCCACACACAAAGTATAAGCCTTCCAAACTTGACTTTCACAACAGTATCTAAATTGTTTTTAATTACTTCGGGTCTTTTATAATTTATAATTATCTTGTGTTTTTGGTTTCTCAAATTTTATTTTTCATATGTTTAACTAATATCATTAGATTGTATTTTATAGAACTTATTTAATTGGTAATAAATTAATATTGTATACAATTTTTTTTTGATTTATTTAGTTTTTAATATTTGATTATTTAAAGTATTTAGTTTTGTCATATTTTATTTTTCATATTTGAACTATGACTATTATTAATTACAATTCATAATAACTTTGAATTCGGTATTCAAAGATTCTGGTAATTACAAACTACTTTGCAATTAGGTTCAAAACTAGTGAATTGAAAATCAGAATCGTCCAGACTCCTATTTGAAATCAAGGGGTAGTTCAGGTGATGTTTTTGCAATTATCCCTTCTTTTATAATAAAAAACTGAATAACTTTATAATACAATTGAGTTTTATATACAAACTAGGTATTTACCCGCACCTTGTGCGGAGTGAAATTATATTTTGAGTAATTTAAAGTAATTTAAATTTGATATATTCAGTTTTATTTGAGTGTAAAGAAATATTGATTAGAAAAACCTTTCATAAATGTACAAAGGAATTAGGAAAGATTCTTCATCACTTTTTAAAAATTGTAAAAATATATTTCATTTTGAAATTATTAGAAAAAAGTCAGCCAATCAGAAAAAAAGAAAAGAATTCAAAATTCTAAAAAAATGACACGTAGGCCAAATCGCTCACACGGCGACACGTGTCAAATCATACTCCTCTTTTAATATATATATATGATATGATTACTTTCTTTCATAGTTTTATACAAAAAATGTTAAAATCTCTCTATTAATAAAACTCAAAAATCATACTACATATTACATATTCGCAAAAAATTAATAAAGATGACGGTGTAGTGGAACTTAGACTTCATGAAGTTATTATCTATATAAATAGGAAATATAATTTTATAAAATTTCGAAACTTTATTTCAACTATTATATATAAAGGAAAGTTGTAATTCGTGATAATAATATAATAAAGTTTCGAATTAAAAGAAATCATCAACAAAACAAATTTAATAAACTACGGAGTACAAAACAAACAGGAGAATTTAGATCCAGTGCAGCTAAAACTATTCTTATATCTCTATTCAGTTCGAAACAAGTAAAACATCAATCCAAACGGTTATCACTTTTTTATACAACTTAACCAAATCGCTCCAATTCAATTAGGGTTTCAGGTTCGTTCATCTCTTCTCTACTCGCCCTCCGATTCAACCCTAATTCACTCGATTTCTGGTGCTTTCGATTCCATGACTAGTTACGAATCTTAACCGAACGGCACCGGAGGTGGCGGTGGTGTTATGGTTGATAGAAACGGTGGAGGCGTCGGGCCAGTTGTGGTTCATGATAGACAGACTGGTGCGTCTATGATGGAGCAACTGGTTCCAGAAATAACTCCTCATGCTTTGAGTTATTCGATGACTAACTCTGCTATGCGTAAGGCTGCTAATGATGACAATGCTTGGAAAGCTCTTTATCACAAGGTATAATTATCTCTTTATGTTTCGCATCAAGTTCTTGAATTTGCGTAGTTGAATTATAGTTCTTGGTGTGCTTGCCTGTTCAGTTGTTGATAATTCGAAGTTTGATGCTGAATGAATAATCCTAAAGACACACAAACTGATGCCTTTTTAGGGTTTGCCTAATGCAATGTATGCTGACATCATTATTTTGATTGTTTGCCAGAACCCTCAACAAGGCTTCTTTAGGTTGACATCCTGGTTCATATTCCTGATGATGCATACCTACTTGGAATTTTATTGACGTATTTTTTCGGTTTTGATACTTGTTGGTGCTAATTAGAATTATATTTATTTTGTTTGGATTTCTGTTATTGTTTGTGGCTTTTGTAGGCTACCTTGGATCAGTTGATATGGCGGCCTTTGTTTGTCGCTTCAAACTCCGATGATAAGAGAAAATGCCTAGAAATCCTTACCGAGGTTTCCAAAAGTGTAGATGGCCGATCGCGCCTGGCTTCTCAGAATATTCTTTCTTCGGTGATTATGATTTTAGAGTCCATTTCGTATTTTTCGGACCGAGCTTCTTGCGTCAACTCTGAGGCTTCTCAGAAGTTTATGCGCTGGGAATATTTTGAATCAGAATTCGTTTATTAAACATAAGGGTGTTGATGCAATACTGTCTGTAATTGCTTCCATGAGGTCATTACCTGTTTTAGATGATGCGATTGTTCGCATTTGTCTACAAATTCTGGGTAATGTGTGCTTAGCTGGGGAAGAGCATCAGCTTGCTATTTGGCAACACATCTTTCCGACTGAAATTGATGAGATTGCGAAAATTCAGCTATGCAACACCTGTGATCCTTTGTGTATGATTCTTTACACGTGTTCCAATGGAAGTAGTGAGATTGCTTTAGAACTTTTTGGAGACCATGGAATACCAGTAGTCGCAAAAATAGTAAGGACGGCATCCCAAGGTGAGTTAACTTTATTAATGGCTCTTAATACAACCATAGATTCGGAAGTTGAATCTGTTTTCAGGATGTACCTAAATTCATTTTATCTTTCCTTGCAGTTGGTTTTGTTGAAGATTGGTTTAAGTTGCTCATCTCTCGAGCTTGCTTGGAAGCATCGCATTTCACATTGTTGTTCTCTAAACTATACCCTCCTCTGACGGCTAATGCCCCTGTCGACCATCAGTTCAGTGATGCACAAGCCTTTCTTCTGCAGGTTGTTGGAGACATACTAAATGAGCGCCTGAAAGAAATAATTGCACCCATGAATTTTTCATCTGCTGTCATGGACATATTTACAAAAGCTGCTGCGTCTGTTGATTTTACCTCGAGAACCAGCTCTGGCCTACTGACTGGATCCACTTTGATTAATGTTCTTGGATATTCACTGACCCTTATAAGAGACTTGTGTGCTCAAGGAGATACAAAAGATGGTTCAGCGGAAGTCGTTGATTCCCTAATCCCTTCGGGTGTTCTAGATTTGCTCTTGGATCTACTCCACCAACTTGAACCTCCAGCAATTGTGAAAAAGGGCATGGAACAAGCAGGATCGTCACTTCCTTTACCATCAAAATGCTGCCCTTACAAAGGATTTCGAAGAGACATAGTCGGAGTTATTGGCAATTGCTCTTTCCATAGAAAGCACGTCCAAGATTACATCAGAAAAAAGAACGGTATCTTTCTTCTCCTTCAACAATGCGTGACTGACGAAGAAAACCCATATTTGAGGGAATGGGGCATCTGGTCCATTAGAAACTTACTGGAAGACAATCCAGAAAATCAAAAAGAGGTTGCTGACTTGCAGATTCAAGGAGCTGTGGATGTGCCGGAGGTTAGCGGTCTAGGCCTCAAGCTTGAAGTCGACGAGCTTACTGGTCAAGCCAAACTTGTGAACATTCCAACATGAACCTTTTTATCAGCATGTTTCATGTCCAAAAAACAGGAGTGTTGTAAACATTCAATGCAATTCTCTTCTAAAACTATATCCAAGTCCAACCACATGGTTTCTAATTTCGTCGTCACTTGGCAAACATTATATCCTCATAAAGATGTAGCATTGTTGTTGACTCTCTTGCCTGTAGGTTCTTGTTCAAGATTTTAACTGTGCTTTACAGGAGAACATACTTTGTCAGGTAAATATGTGTTTTACTGATGCGTAGACTCAATTGTTGGTACATTTCTAATACATTGTGCTATTTTATTACTGCTTTACAGGGACATTTATATTTGCTTTTATTCAAACATATTTGGATTTGAGACAAAGGTACATGATTTTATATTATACTTTTTTAAGTGTGGTGCCCAGGTGTAGCATCTTGTTAACTTTTTAGCTTTCAAGAAGTTTACACATGACTTAGTTGAAGCTGTTTGTTATAGATTCATTTCCTTGCAGCACTGGAAGCCACAGCTTTGTACATAGAGTGTAAAGTCTTATCTTAGTCACGAGTCTCTTTCTAAGTATGCCGGTGAATCAGTTTATCCCATATAGTTACGTATTATATCGTCTTTCTTTAAATACACCATCTCAGACTCTTATTTTGCTGGAGTACACTTTTGTCACAAAAAAAAAACCCCTTGTGTAACTGGTGGGATAGGCAATGCCAGTTTTAATCTTCTAAGTGATATGTGGCCAGGCAGTGAAAACTTCATCAAAGGAAGTTTGCGATTAGAGGTAAATCACCTACACTGGTAATATTCATTCTCTGAAATTTTTGGCCAAGTATGAACACTAGGGTGCATTCCTTATGTAGCCTAATTTTCAAAGTACTGCCTGTGCTACATGCTACTTGTATGGCAATTTGATTAAACTGCATCTCCAATCAAATTCAACAACTATCACCTTTTTGTTTTATACTGTTTTGTTTTAACTAGCTATGCAAACTTTTGTTGCAGTATTCACCATCTGAGTCTAGCAGCCGGAATTGTGAACCATTGGCAATTAGTAATGTAGAGAGTTCTGGCCATTTGGACGATGTTACTAGGTATTTGCTATGCCAACTTGTTTGATTTACTTAATGTCCCTGAAGTTTTTTGTTAGTTTTAATTGGGAGTACAATATCCAATGAGAATCAAGATTGGAGATGTTACTGTCAGTGTCACAAATAACTCTGAGAGTATTTCCATTGCCGAAGACAGAAATGGATTAATAACTCCATTGAATAAATATGTGGAAGTTGCTGAGCAATTCTATCCCTTTGCCGCCTGCAAAGGATATGTTACTGAAGCAGGAAGATACTGATGCTCCTAACAGTAAGTAAATAAGTATTTTATTTTGTTCTCCTACAGCTAGCTTGTTTGTTCTAATCTTATACCTATACTCATAGTTGTCGAGGCGACAAGTCGAAGCGAGGTTTACGGATTTTCAGTAGTTGACTAGTCGACTAGTCGATGACTAAGCGTAGACTAGTCGAGAATTTACATGTATGCAATATTATATGTATAAATTATATAAATATTATATACAGATATATATAAATTATATAAATATTATATACAGATATATTTCATATATATAAATAAAACTAAAAGCAGATTGTTTCCATGATCAATACAAAACAAATAGTTTACCAAAAGTTTGATCATTGTAGAACTCCAAAAGAGTCTAAACTAAGAATAAATACAAAAATAACAGAAAAAGTGAAATTAGATGGAGTCGTCAAGTTCTAGCGCTTCCACTTCATTTGCTCCATATTCATCGGACTTTATCTGGTGCAGCAATATTGTATGCAGCTAAATGCTGCAACTCTTAAAACGTCGACTATTCGAAGAAAACGAAATAAACGAACTAATCGAACGACTAGTCGACAAATCGATCGACTAGTAAACAATTACGTAGTCGAGGTTTGTAGTCGAAACTGAAATAACGACTTGTCGATTAATCGTCGACTAATCGCGATTAGTCGAGCGCCTCAACAACTATGCCTATACTTGTGATGCATGAAACCTAAAAGGTCCAAGCATGTGATTCAAAAAATTCTTTAATCTCATGTTTAAATTTATGCTGTGTTTTGTTCTAAAAGGTATAAACTTGAAAGATAACAACGTCTAGGTTGCAGTTAAAATGATAGAAATCGTGTCCAACATCTAAATATTCTCTCTGAATCTGAAGCAGCACAAGCAAATGCATGGCATTTTAAATGTACAAAATTACCCACTAATAGTCAACTGGCGCTTAAAGATTTTGCGTAATCTGAAACCAAGAGTCATGAAATTGTTGTGCATGTTAGCTTTTACTTTTTTGTGCTATATTGTAAAGAGTTTATATTTAGATTTTTTCAGTACTTGAGGATTTTGTGAAAGTTGCGGAAGCAAATTTTCCGGTATTACTGAGAGTTCTCTTCTAGCTTTTCAGTATCAAAATTTTGGTGGTAATAAACTCGTTAGAGCATACTTTGGTACAGATTAGTTTGGACAACTTTTTTTTTCAGACGAAGGTGTTTCTTTTGTCGAGTCCTTCCATAAACACTGGAGATACAGGTGATTTGTTGCCTAGCTTTTTTTGCCAACTCGTCTGTGAGGCTATACAGTTTTCCATTTGTTGATTTTATCTTTTGTACGATGTTCACAGATTTCAAGTGCACTGAATGGTGTCCTAGTGACAAATTTGGGCATGTTCGTGAGGTTTGATTTCTACACCCTATAAAGATATATTTGGGTCAGTAACTTGAGTTATCCACTGCTTAATTTTATAGTAGAAGAGAACCTTTTTTGTGCTTAATATCTTTCTTAGAAAGTACCAACAATCATGTGTTTAGGTGCAAAATATGGCAGCTGCAGAGAGACCCAGAAATATGATTGTACAAAAACAAGTAGGGATCCATGCTTTCTCAATTTCAACAATTTTCTCTTTAACTGATAAGCTTTCCTAGTGTGCACCTAATTGTTGAAGTAATAGTAATGACCCAATAAGGGATGAATTAGTCAAACCATATCTCAAAGCTTTCAGTTGAGAGTTATGGTGTTTTCCTTTATAATCTCAGAGGCATCCACCTCTATTAAATCGGATCGGTTAGACATGTGCTTTCATTATAGATGTTCATAATAGATTTCAATTAACCCTATCTTTCGACTATATTACCGGCCTGTATCATTTTTAAGTCAATCTATATATGGACTAAATTTAGCCATATTTTTGACAACTCCTTTCTAAAGCATCTGAGAAAGTTATCTGCTGTTATTGCAGGTCGATATGATTGTTGTTACCGATGGAAGTAGAATATTGGGTCTTGGAATCGCTATTGGCAAATTGGATTTATATGTTGCTGCTGCAGGGATAAACCCTCAAAGGGTATATATCTCTGCCATCTTACCAAATATTTATATGCTTTTGCTGGCTGTACTCTTATACCTGATTTTTCCCTTAGAATAAAGTATGCAGTAATTTCTATCAGGGTCTTATTTATGATACATTACTTTTTCTCTTCTAAATTTGACTTATGGGCGTCCTTTTGTCACTCTTGTTTAACGCAGGCTATTTTTACAAATTGCAGTTGCTAAGTACCTTTTGAATCTTCAACTCATGGTTGATGTTTTTTCCTTACGCTAGGTACTCCCTGTCATGATTGATGTCGGAACCAACAATGAGAAACTATTAAAGGACCACTTATGTAAGGATGCAGCTTCTAAGTTATATTATATATTGTGAATTCCTTACACATGACCATGTACACATTAAATCCTGAGAAAGATCTATAAGGTGTTATTGATTTACAGTTGCACTTTATTTGTCAATTTTTTGTAGATTGGGAAAGCTCTAGTCAGAATAGGATTCTAATAATAGCTACCAATTTTGTTTATTTTCCTTGATTCTGCAAGTGAGCTGAAATGGCATACGAGATGAAACTAAAGTGGTTATTTCACCTACAGACCTGGGACTTCAAGAACACAGACTTGATGGTGAGGAATACGTTGCTATTATTGATGAGTTTATGGAGGCTGTTTTGTTTTTACTCGTTGGCCTAATGTTATCGTACAGGTAAAATAACATCCACTTATACTTTCCATAGTGTAATCCTTATTTCACAAGACAACATTTCAATTGTTGCACAATTTTGGTGGACCTCACATGGGTGCGCATGTATAACTTGTTTTCACATTTCTAGGAGACAGATGGAGTTGCTATCGCTGGACTTTTGGGAGCTGTGAGAGCCTATGATTGACTTTCCTAAGCTAAAGATAGTTGTGGCCGGAGCTGGAAGGTTTAAACTAAGTCTGTCTCATCTGTATATGTGTGCAACATGTGTTAAATTGGCGACTAAACCCTAGACTGAACTCTCCTTTTGTACGTGCGTGAATTGGAGTTCGTAATGCTGCTAGGAAAACTATGGAAAGGATGCTGGGAAACAATGAAGCGGCATTTGAGAGCGCACGGAGTCAGTTTTGGGTTGTTGATGCAAAGGTAAGAATATTCCTATCATTGAATCTACTGGCATCAATTCCACAGCCTGGTATCACATAAAATGTTGTATATGATTCTAAATATTGCATTTAATTGACTAAATCATTAAGTAGTGTACTAGTGTCAATAAGACTTTTTGTTAATGGATGCTTTATCCCATAATTGGGAATACCAATCTCAACTGTTGTTATTTGTCAGGGCTTGATTACTGAAGAGCGAGAAAACATTGATCCCAAGGCCCTGCCATCTGCATGGAAGGTTAATGAGACTGAGCGCCAAGGCCTAAGTGAGGGAGCAAGTCTTGCTGAAGTGGTTAGTACCAACTTTACTGTTTAAACTAACTTAAATCGATTGGCTATTTATGTGCTTTAACTCCTCAACACTAGCTGATTTCCGAAAGTTACTATGCGCTGTATGGGCAACTTGGGGATGCAGGAATTCACTTCGACATAGTACACCTAGCCTCTGCATAGAAAAAGCATATTCAAAGGTGATATCCACCCTATTCCAATGCGATACTCAGCTTAATCATTGCTACTGGAGACATAAGAAGTCAGTGAATCTAGGATGGAAGTCATCTATTTTATGCTCTAGAGACGCTGAGAGGTTTGCACTAATGGCTGGAATGAAAATGGCAAGGCTGCTGAACTTACATAATGCAACTTTCTTCTCAGATTCAATGGACATTGTTATGCCTGTTGGGATGGGTTACTTGAATCATGGCACAGAAGGAGGATGGCTGAATGGTTGTATGGACGGATTTAAGTCACACCCAAGTTGGCATGTCGAGCATATAAACCGGGAAGATAACGACCTAGCAGATAAATAGCCGGTTATGCAAGACTTAATAAAGCTCAGTGGTCAGCAGTGGACTCTCTCCCAATTTATTTATCCTGCTTTGTTAAGATGTAGTCTTGCTTTAAATCCTTCGCTTTCTATCGTGCTTGGCTTGCTCAGTGTTTGGCTTGCTGTTCTTAATGGAATTTTTTCATCAAAAAAAAAATCATTCAAATCGGTTTTAAAGTACTTTTGACCTTTCAAAAGCAAACAGGCTATGTATGAAGGCTTTATACATTTGCTGACCTCTTTAAATTACTATTAAACAAAATGACCAATCACCACATTTTATTTTTTAATCCAACCAGGTAAAAAAAGTAAAGCCTGATGTGTTACTTGGGTTTTCTGCAGTTGGTGGCTTGTTTAATAGGGAGGTATTTGATAACACATGTATTGGTGATCTTTTCTTTGAATGCTATTAGCTTTTATGGTTTTCCTTTCTAAGACCATTTTATCATTCATCTAATATCGAATTCTCAGTCAACCATTTCATAACATTTTTTGTCGGATTTGATATAGCAAATATTGCAGGTCTGGTCTCAAAAGCATTCTAACACCCAGATAACCTTTGTTGTGGATGCAATTGATGCTATTGGAGCACTGTCAAAGAAGTTTGATACCCTGATTAGTGCAATTGGAAACTTTGATTCTAATCGAGGCAGCGGTTCTTCTGCTGCAAGAGGGTGTGAGATTTGTGCATCGCTTGACCATGATTCAACCTATTGTCCACTTACGATGCCTCTTGAAGAAGAGATGAGGAACAAAGATATTAACTACATGGGTAGACAGAACGTAGGTGCTTATGAGTCAAGCACAAATCCTATTTATCACCCGAGCAACCGAAATCATCCAAACATCTCATACAAAATCCAAGAACCCATCCCTCCTGGATTTCAGCCAAAACAATATCAACCAAACTAAAGATATCCAACGAATCAGGGAGGTCAGAATTTTCTCCGTAACAATCAACAAGGGCAGGGAATTACAATAGGAATCAAGGACCAACACAATATTCAGGAAACTTCAAACTCAACATTCTCAGGGATATCAACATTCTCGGACAATCAGTGTAAATGGTCGAGGGTGGAGATTGGAATTGAGGATGAGGATGAAGATCGCACTCTTATCGAACCATAAAGGAGAGATGTTGTTCGAGAATGCAAGAGTAAGAAGAAGATTTCTAGAACTCATTTGGCTGACGTTGGGAATGATTCTCTTGTGTCAGTAGTTCCAGAAACTCTAATTTCAGATGAGATAGAGGAGAGTTAGGAAGGAGCAAGCTTAGTATCAGATTCTGTTATGGTTGCTAAGGTTGCTTCTTCAAACGGTTTTGTGAGATTCAAGATGATGAAGTTACCTTAGGGGTAAATAATGAATTGGTGGTCAATGGATTGCAACATATGGAGGATACTGGTGTTAAGGAACACTTTACTGAGGTGAAGAGAAAGAAGAAAAGTTAGGGGAAGAAGAAGAAGAAGAAGAAAATTGACCAGCATCTGTCTCAAGATTCTGACATGAATGTTAAGATTAAAACTTTGGCCCGTCGCTCCAAGGGGAATGGAATTGGAGCAAATGTATCTCAGTTTTAATGTCGAACATCGGTTGGAATGTTAGAGGGATTAATCACCCCTCTAAACACGCAGAGGTTAGAAATCTGATTAATAAGTTTAATACTGGTGTTTTTTGTGTTTTGGAGGCTAAAATTAAGTCGGATGATGTTAAGAAAACCCTCAAAGCTTGCTCCCCGAGTAATCATTGGAAGGCTTTTTGTTTTCATGAAGATCGGTTGGTGAAGAGCATATTTATGCTTTTGTGGGAGAGACAAACGAGTGAATATCCTTTTCGGTGACAACCAATCTGTTGTTTGTGAGCTCGAGTGGAATGGTTGTAAAGTTTTTGTGGCCTTTGTTTACGCTTATAACAGATTAAGTGATAAGGAGGTGTTATGGGAAAATATTTGTAGGTTTGTGCACAGATTGAAGTCGCCATGGATCATCTGCGGGGACTTTAATTGCATTCTTAGTACAAACGACAAGAAGAATGGTCTTCCGGTCAATGATGCTAGTACAAGGGAGTTAAGGAACTTTGTAGAAAAAACTAACATATTCGATCTTAAGTCATCGGGTTGCTGGTTCACTTGGTCTGACAAACACGCCATTGATCGTAGAATTTGGTGCAAATTGGATAGGATAATGGTGAACAGTAATTTTATGAATCAATTTCCTTTGGCTGTTGGGCATTTTGCAAACCAGGGTATCTCTGATCATGGTCAAGCAATTATTAGAATGGCTCCTGAGGCAAAGAAGAAAAAATGGTTTCGTTTTCAAAGCTTTTGGACTCAAACCGAGGAGTTTGCACAATCTCTCAGAAGAAGTCGGATAGTTGCTAAGCTCAGGAAGGTTCTTCGATATCAATTTTTGTTTAATTGACAACGTGCTCGAATAAACTGGGCAAAAGAGGGGGATTTAAACACGTGTTATTTCCATAATGTTATCAAGGGTCGGAGAAGCAAGAATCAGCGCTGCAGTTGGAAAATGGGAGAACTACCTATGAGTTGGATGAAATTAAGGCTGAATTCTCTAGATACTTCAGGTGTCTTTTTACGAGTACAAATACTTGTCTTCATGATGTTGATGAGTCTCTCTTTGTAGGTCAGCGGAAGGTGTCTGAGAGACATTGTGTCATGCTAGCTAGAGATGTTTCCTTTAATGAGGTTTCCAGTATCGTGAAGAGCTTTGCGAACAACAAGGCAGCAGGGCCTGACGGTTTCAATGCCGAGTTTTTCAAAGCTGCATGGAGTGTTTGTGGTCAGGATATTTATCTAGCAATTGCCCAATTTTTCCGTGATGGAAAGATGTCGTTTGGGATAAATGCCGCTTATTTAGCTTTGATTCCAAAATCTCGGAATCCAACAAAGCCTAAGGATTATGGGCCTATTAGCTGCTGTAATGTGCTCTACAAGATTGTTTCTACGATCCTTGCTAATAGAGTCAAGGAGTGCTTACCTGATCTCATTGGGGAATCCCGGTCTGCGTTCGTTACGGGCAGAAATATTTCGGACAGCTGCTGTTTAGCTCAGGAGCTAGTGACTGGTTACAACAGAAGGAACTTGAGCAATAGATGCATGATGAAAGTCGACATTAGTAAGGCATATGACATGGTCAATTGGAGATTTTTGGATAAAAAGATAGAGCTGCTGGGTTTTCCGAGTATTTTTGTGAGATGGACTTTTGCTTATATTGAATCTGCTAGATTTTCCGTCTTGATAAATGGTGAGCTGAATGACTTTTTTGAGAGCAGTTGTGATTTAAGACAAGGAGATCCGCTATCGACTTCCCTTTTTACCATGGTTATGGAAGTTCTTTCCAGGGCACTTAATAGATTGGGTCATGATAATAGATTCCGCTTTCATCCAAAGTGCAAGAAAGTGAAGCTAACACACCTGATGTTCCCTGATGATCTCCTCATATTCAGTTCTCCTAGTGTCGCTTCTGTGGGCTGCATTAAGTATGTTTTGAACAGCTTCTCGTCATGGTCAGGGCTGAGTATGAACTATGAGAAATCTAGTATCTTCTTCGGAGGGGTGCCTGAGGACCTTCAGACTGAGTTAGCCGCGCGACGTGGGCTGAAGATTGGGAGATTTCCAATCATGTATCTTGGTGTGCCTCTTGACGCAAAAAGTCTAAAAGTAAGTTGTTTCAAACCTATAATTGATATAATGATGGGTAAGATTTTGTCTTGGACTGCCCGTTGTCATTCTTATGCTGGTCGCCTTGTTCTGGTCAAGCACTTCCTCTCATCTATTACCTCATATTGGATGCGAAGTTTGATGTTGCCTATGGAGGTTTTTAAAAAAGTTATTAGGATCCGCAGGAATTTTTTATGGTTAGGGAGTAGTAATGGAAAAGGGAATCTTGTGGCTTGGTGGTTGGTGTGCAGACCAAAGGCGCAGGGGGATTAGGGGTGAAAGATTTGGTTATCTTTAACAAAGCCCTAATGATGAGTCATATCGCAAAGATAGCTCGTCGATTAACTGGATGTTGAACTATTACTTCAAGGATGCAAGCATATGGGATATGGAAGAGAAAACCCACTATTCATGGATGTTAAAGTCCTTGCTAAGATTGAGGGAAGATGCTCTGAAATGTATTGAATTTGATAATTCTGGTACCATTAAGTGGCGAGCCCAGACAAATCAATTAACAATTAAGGGGACTTATGGTCTTCTAATGGATAATGCTTCAAAAAAACAATGTTCGAAGATGGTTTGGAACTCTATATCTCATCCGAAGCACAACTTTTGCACTTGGTTGGCAAAAAGAGAATTAATTAGATGCATGAGCCTCCTTGGTATCAACACTGACTTTAAAAACTGGTTTGAGGTTGAGGCCAGACTCATTAGGCACAAATGGAAGAGTAGACCCGAAAAACTAGCGGCCTTCTTTATGATTAATGCAGCCACGTATGAGACATGGTAGCATTGAGGTGATCAAGATATTGAAGAAGTTGCTGTGCTTAAAGATGGATGCATCGAAGTCAAAAGTCAACTGGGATCCTATTTCTGTTCAGCTTAATTCGAGTTGTATTAATTAGATCTGGGCTTATATGTCTTTGTTTTATGTTGTAATTTGGTTTGCGTTATGCTGGTGGTTGGGGTGTGTATCATGTTTGGGGGTTGGCTGTTGGTTTGCGTTGTAGCAGGGTGTGAGGCTTGTGTTTTCCTGGTTCGATTGGTGTCTGGTGACTGTTAGGTCTCATTGAGTTCTCTTTTTGTTTCATCTCCTTTTTTTAATAAAAGCACCATTTTCTTCAAAAAAAACATGAAACGCAAACACCGTATCAAACATCGTCTAACTTATCGAATCCCACATTGGAAGCTATTCCAGCTGAACTTGTAGCAGACAAAAAGAGAATTAACGCAAAGCTAGATGAGCTCACCATTCACACCACACTTGGAGACGCAAGTTGCAAAACAAGCAGCCACATCGTCTAGATCACAAGGTAAACTTCCTTCTTAACCTGACATGAGTATTGCTAACAATGAATCTTGCAGTGCCATCACTACGAGTGGAATAGTGATAGACCCAAAATTTGCTATAGCTCGTTCTTCAAAAGCGAAGAAAATTTCAGATAAGGATTCAACCGAAAAGAAGGATGGAACTGCAGAACAAGAAGTAGAGGACGTGGAACCATCAATGGTTGAGGAGCCTGCAGTTGAAGAATCATCGATCTACAAACCTAAAGTTCAATTTCCACAAAGACTAGCAAGGAACAATAAGGATGTCCTCTTTAAGAAGTTCACAGATATGCTAACAAAGCTCCAGGTAACGCTGCCATTTACTAAGGTAATCTCTCAAGTTTCTACTTACACAAATTTTTTTAAAGACATCATTTCTCAGAAGCGTAGGATTGGTGAGCATGAAACTGTTGCATTGAATAAAAGATGCAGTGCAGTAGTACAAAATGCATTGTCTAAGAAGCTAGGAGATCCTGGTAGCTTTTCCATTCCTATGTTGGAAATGTTAATATCGAACATGCATTAAGTGATCTAGGTAATAGCATTTCTCTCATGCCATACTCATTGTGCAAAAAGCTTGATCTTGGTGAACTTACTCCTACATCAATATGCTTCAGATTAGCGGATCGTTCTTCAAGGTTTCCTAAGGGGATTCTTGAAGATGTTCCAATTAAAGTAGGAAACTTCTATATCCCTGTAGATTTTATTGTCCTAGAGATGGAGAGGATAAAGAAATACCGATAATATTGGGTAGACCATTTCTAGCTACTGCGGGGGCTGTGATAGATGTTAAAGCATGGTTCATTAGTTTTGCACATCAATAATGAAGAAATTGCTTTTACCTTAGAAAAGTCATGCAAGACACCATGTTCAATGTTTGATTGTAACCGCATTAGCTCATTCGATGTAATTGATCAATGTGTTCTATCCTCAACTAACCCATTCAGTCTTGAAGAAGTTAATGAGTGCAGTGTGAAGACAATTGATTTGGGAAGGAGATATTTCTAAGGATGAGGAGAGCAAAACGCAGAATGAAACAAGAAGGTAAGGAGCCTTGCAAGGTGGAGCTTAAAGCTCTACCGGCAAGCCTAAGGTATGAATTCCTTGATACAAATTCAGCGTACCCGGTGATTGTGAATTCTGCGTTGTCGTGTGATGAAACTTTGAAATTGATGCATGTTCTTAGGAAGTATAAGAAAGCCTTAGGATATTCGATTGATGATCTTACTGGTATAAGTCCTAGTATTTGCATGCATAGAATACATCTAGAGGATGATGCTAAACCGTCTAAAGAACACCAACGTAGATTGAATCCTGCTATGAGTGAGTGGTTAAGAAAGAAATTATGAAGTTGTTAGATGCTGGAATTATCTACTCTATTCCTGATTCAAATTGGGTTAGCCCAATTCATGTTGTCCCGAAGAAGGGAGGATTTACCGTTGTGGCCAACGAACGTAATGAGTTAATACCTACAAGAACCGTAACTGGTTGGCGTATGTGTATTGACTATCGAAAGTTGAACAAGGCCACACGGAAAGATCATTTCCCTCTTCCTTTCATTGATCAAATGTTAGAAAGGCTAGCTCATCATAGTTTTTTTGTTATCTCGATGGGTATAGTGGATTCTTTCAAATCCCTATCCACCCAAGATCAAGAGAAAACTACTTTTACTTGCCCTTATGGTACATTCGCATATAGGCGAATGCCATTTGGACTTTGTAACGCGCCTGCAACCTTTCAAAGGTGCATGATGGCTATTTTCTCTGATTTGATTGAAAAAGAAATGGAAGTTTTCATGGATGATTTTTCAGTGTATGGATCATCATTCGATCATTGTTTAGCTAACCTTTCACATGTTCTTGAACGGTGTATTGAAACTGATCTTGTTCTTAATTGGGAAAAGTGTCATTTCATGGTGCAAGAGGGTATTTTGGGACATATGGTTTCTAATCGGGAATAGAAGTTGATCCTGCCAAAATAGAAGTCATAGCTAAGCTTCCCCTCCTAGAGATGTCAAAGGTATTAGGAGTTTCTTGGGACATGCTGGGTTTTATAGAGATTTATTAAGGATTTTTCTAAGATTGCTAGACCTCTAACCAATCTCCTATGCCATGATGTTGGGTTTGACTTTGATGATGCATGTTTAGAGGCCTATTCTAAGCTTAAGAATGCCCTGACTTCAGCCCCTATTATCCAACCTCCAAATTGGTCCCTACCATTTGAATTGATGTGTGATGCTAGTGAGTATGCAGTAGGTGCCGTGCTAGGCCAACGAGTTGATAAGAAATTGCATGCTATTTATTACGCTAGTAAGGTCCTTGATCAAGCTCAAGCAAACTATACCACTACAGAAAAAGAAATGCTTGCTATTGTGTTTGCCTTTGAGAAATTCAGACAATACCTAGTGGGATCACACACTGTTGTTTACACCGATCATGCTGCCATTAAGTACCTTATAGCCAAGAAGGACTCTAAGCCAAGGTTGATTAGATGGGTACTTTTACTTCAAGAGTTTGACATTCTCATAAAGGATAAGGGGTAGAAAACTAGTAGCTGATCACCTGTCTAGGCTAGATGAAGATCCCCGTGCGAGAATAGATGCAACTCCTGTTGATGACTCTTTCATTGGAGAAAGTTTAATGTCTGTAGAAACACAATCAGCTCCTTGGTATGCAGATTTTGTGAATTACTTGGTTTGTGATATTCTCCCCTCTGACATTAGCTACAATCTGCATGATGTGAAAATGTATTATTGGGATGAACCGTATCTATATAGACTATGTGCAGATGGTATCTACCGAACTTGTGGCTGAGGAGAATATGTTGAGTATTCTGCAGCAATGTCATGAATCTCCCTATGGTGGACACGGGAGTGGTGCTAAAACCGCCTCAAAGGTACTTCAAAGTGGTTTTTACTGGCCAAGCTTATTTAGAGATGCATATGAATATGTAAAAAGTTGTGATGATTGCCAAAGGACTGGGAATATATCCAAGAGGAATGAGATGCCTCAACAACCAATTCAGGAAGTAGAAATCTTCGATGTTTGGGGAGTAGACTTCATGGGCCCTTTTCCCTCGTCTTATGGCAACTCATACATACTTGTGGCAGTAGACTACGTCTCCAAATGGGTGGAGGCTGTGGCAACATCTTCATGTGACGCTAAGGAAGTCACCAAATTGTTCAAACGAGTTATATTTCCAAGGTTCGGAGTACCTAGGACGGTGATCAGTGATGGAGGTTCACACTTCAAAGAAAGGAACTTTGAAGCCCTATTAAGGAAGTATGGTGTCTACCACAAAGTAGCTACCCCTTACCACCCACAAACTAGCGGGCAAGTTGAAATCTCTAATCGAGAGATTAAGAGCATTCTCGAGAAAACAGTAGGGAAATCTAGGAAGGATTGGGCGCTGAAATTAGATGATGCACTCTGGGCATATAGGACTGCATTTAAAACACCCATTGGTATGTCTCCCTACCGACTCATCTATGGAAAAACATGCCATCTTCCTGTTGAAATTCAGAACAAGGCATTTTGGGCGATATCAAAGCTTAACTTTGATCTTAAAGGGGCGGGAGAGAAGAGACTCCTTCAGCTTAATGAGTTAGATGAGATCCGTTTAGAGGCTTATGACAATGCAATGTTGTACAAGGAGGAACAAAACGTTGGCATGATAAGAATTTGAAAACGGAATTTTAAAGTAGGAGATCAGGTTTTGTTATTCATAGACTAGATTGTGACATTTGATATTTGAACTATAACTTGTTTGACTCATGCTTTGGTATTTGATAGGTGAGTTTTTCATTGACTTTGATTGACGTAAACAGTCTAGAATCGGCTACGTCTCGCCAAGCGTTAAACTAGGCCTTTCGGGAAGTAACCGGCATTTTGGAGGCAATTCATAGTGAGATATGAAATGGGTATAGGATGGAGTGGTTTGAGCCAAGACTAATTTGGTGTAGAGGAGCCTTGGTATGGTCGGTACCATATCGAGCATACCGACCCTAAGGATTCAAACCGGGCCAACAATGATTTAACCCACCTACCGAGCCCACCCCAACTTTACCCTACCTACACCAATCACCTGCACTACCACACTCTCCCAGCCCCACATTGATAGCATCGACACTCCTCTACCCAAATTCCCACACAATTCTCTCATCCTTTCTTCCTCCTTTCACTATTTTGATCATGTCACAACCACCAAGGAGAGTGAAGATGGCTGCGGATTGCTTCCTAGCTAAGCCAAGGAAGCGGTACCCAGCTGGAGATGTGTGAACATGGATGATGAGGACCAGCAAGTCTTGCATGCAACCGTTGCGCAATCTAGAAAGGTAATGACACCACTCTTGGAGAGTTACCTTGTTATATGGAAGAAAAGAGGTTAGAGTTTTGGAGCTACATAACGGGTATGAATGCGTATAATCCTGATTGCTCCCCAAAGTGTATTGGTGATGGATTCTGGAAATACACCCATCGCAAAATAGCAACCTTGATAAACACAAGGAAAGATGATGGAGCTACGATATTTAGAGATGATTTGTACTTGATGATAGCAATGAATGAGGGTGTTAGGATTGATTTCTTTGGGGTGCTTACAAATCGGTTTGAGAGATGGAGTGATCTAAGGAGCCCCAACAAAGCTTTGAGAGATTCATTGGAGTGCTTGCTTACCTCGAGCATTTCTTGGCTGTTGCTATTCTGGGAACACGTAAGGAACTAGACTTCCATATCATGGGGATATTGAAAATGATCAATCCATTAAACTCAACATGGGTGCATGAATCAAAACTTCCACAAACAGCTCGTTTGGGGAATAAAAAAGGGATCAACAAGATGATGGATGTTTATCCAACCCATAGGGTCAGCCGAGGCATCTTTCCCGTACCCGTTATCATCATTTCTAGTTTGGTTTCTCTTGTTATGAACAAGTGCTAAAACTTCATCCTTGTATGAACTTTAAGCACCTTTGTTGTGAAAGTTGTATTCTGGTTTTCCTTATATGAATCTCTTGCTTTACGAGAAATTTCACTACAGATCGTTGTGTGTAAGAAAAAATGAGGAAAATCGAAACTGATGGAATGCCTCGGTACGGTACCGAGGCACCCCAAGAGAGTTGCACCCACGAGACAAAATTCACCTCAGTATACTAGGTCGGGTTCCGAGCAAACCGAGCTACTCTAAGCATGTACTCCTCTCGGTTTAGTACCGAGCGTACCGAGTCTTTGCGTTGAAGCCAAACCTTCTGTCAAAATTCACCTCGATACCCTGGGTACATTATCGAGCAAACCGATGAGAACCATTGCATATACCTCTCAGGTATGTACCGAGGATACAGAGCCTCCCTAATGAAATGAATCCTTATGATCAAATTCACCTCGGTACACTGGGTATAGTACCAAGTGTACCGAGGAGTTTCAAGACACGCTTGACTCGGTCCAGTACCAAGCATAGCAAGACATCCAAGTAAAGCACATTTCCCTAACGAGTCTCTAATACAAGCAGCATGAGAACTGGAAACAAAGTAGCTACTCAAACTGGTAATATCATTCAAAAATGATTTTCTATCAATATCCGAATATGATGGTACACCACAAACATCAATGGGAAATCCTAAACATTCCGCAATCCTTTCTCTACTCCAATTAAACTGTTCTCCACCCAATTGGAATGTCCATTCCACCGTCACATTATTATTGACCCTCACCGCTTTGAACGTACTCAAAAACTCAATCAACAATATATCATACGAGTGAAAATCACCCAAGTTAAAGAGTATACCAAAATCGGATGTAGTGAACATTTCCTTCAATCGTCCATAAAATCCATAGCGTTCCGAATCCGTTTGTCCGGGACAGTTGTTGGTATGGTGAATTTTTCCGCCTCATAGAGGGCATCAAACCTTTCTTTAGCCACCGTGTCCATTGGAGGTGGTTTTTCTTTGTGGAATTTCTACGGAGTTGGCTTGCATGATGGTTGTGGCGGAGGAAGCAAGAGGAGGCCACCATCGGAGCTACTGATTAGAGCTTTGGTCTTGGTCGTGGTTCTCTTAAGTCGGGCAAGCGGCTGGGGTCTTGATCGGCTGGGTGGATTTGGGCGGCATGGTGGCTGTCGTCGGCTGGGGAGGCTCGGTGTAAATCGGCGGATATAGAGAAATTAGGTTAGGTTAACTGTGCCGGGTCGGTTCAATTGGGCGGGTCGGTGCTCTACCGATGGAAAGTGGTGAAGTGTCTACACGAGATTTGGACATTATGCAAGGAATGCACCTAGGTATGCATATTGACTTCATTGAGTTATTGAGTGTGAATTATAAAGATTGGGGAGACACGAAGGTAAAAACTCAGCTTTGGGAGGGAGCAATAATTGCAGAAATTGCCATTGTGGAAAACTTTGATTTGTCTAGCACTTCCGATCCTTGGACGAGCGGAGCGTATACTTTAATGTGATTCCCCCCCGAAATCCTCACCATTGTTAACTTTGCCTTCCTCGTTCCCAAAGTACCTCCGGACGCTACTCAGCTAAACCCAGCTGCAAGAAATGGGCTTCTTTGACACCCAGGAAAATATCAGGGCTCTGCAAGCATCAACTGGGAACGTCAACGCAGCAGTTGAAAGGTTCAACCTTGGCCAACAGACCCAGTTCACGCATCCAAAATCATCAAACTCAACTCATCATACATTTATTTGGATGAGATTCTCTTTCAGCAGCTGAATAATCAAAGTACTAACAACTCCTACATTGTTACCTTGTGGAAATCTATCTACTTATGCCTCTTCTTTTAAAAAATCCTCTCTTTACATGTATATACTTATTCAGATATCAAAGCAATGGTGAGATTGCTACGCTTTTTATTTTCAACAAGCTTCTTTGAAAGATCCATTCAAATGCAAACAATTACTGTTAAACATTACAACAAGATGCTTGTAATAGCTAGGCTGACCAAGGGGTGACACCATGTTAAGTTTTCAGGATTTTTTAGCAGATATACACACATTGAGATTTATGGTACATGAGAGTTAATCTTTCTTGTAAACTAACGTTGGGTATTCTGGAATCCACATGTTGCTTTTCTCATACTCCACAATTTCCTCCTGCAGATAAACAAAACTACTACAGTGACATGGAGAAGTTGGGATTTTCGCTTCCTTATTAGATGTGAATTGACGTGCAATATTTTGTGGATCCAATCAAAGTAATTTATAATCCGATAAGTATATTGGATCGTCCACAGAGCAAACTAAGCTTACGCACTAGTTAAGAATTAATTTTTGTTTAGCTAAGAAAAAGTTGATTTAATATGGATTTTGTAAGTTTGATCAAAGTAACGGATTTGTATAATATCAGAAAGATTCCAGGTCCAGGCTACTTGTTCAATGCATCCAACCTAAGATTCATGTTTGATCTATATTGCTAAAGTTTTGCAGAATATCATTCATGTTACAAATCAAAAACAAAATTTCGTTCAGCATCAGATTCGTATTATTCATACAATTAGGCTTCACTCTTTCGATTTGGTAGCCTACTCAAACAACCTTTGAACCACCAACTTCCATTGCATGACTACAAAATGATGTTTGGACTAAATTATAGATATTCAATAATCATATAACTCATGCTACTTCCGTAGTGGTGAGAATATGATTCAACTATTCCTGTATGTTCAATTATTCCTGTATGCATCCTGGACACCTATCTTCTGATATGATGTATAACTAATAATTTAACTGGGCATTTTATCAAACACCTAACTAGTACAATTATTTAATACAGGATAAGTAACAAAACTATTAGCAATTCATCTCATATAACATTCATGTTGTGAATAGAAGTGTAGGTTACATTGAACAAGATAAACTAGATCCCGGAATAAGGGGATTACTCGCTAATCAAATTGAATTGTTCCATTGTGCTTAGAAATATTTGAATTTTTCAAAGACAACAAAAACAAATACAATTCGGAGGGTTACAACCTTGTTGTTCTTCCCGAGGTCTTGAGATTCACTCCCTTTCTTTCTCTTTTCCCATCTGGTTTTTTTCTTTTTCTTCCGTAAATTGATCGATCCTCCTTAGCTAGCTAATAATAATTTTATAAAAAATTAATCGGCAACTTTATCAAATGATTATATCATAATTACAAGCGTGTTACTCATCATTAAAATAAAGGATTTCATAATTATAAGTAATTAAAATAAAAATATGCCATTTTGTCTATTTTATATGATCCCCCACTAGTTCACCTAAGAATCTAACTCGAAAACCATACCTAAAAAGGTACAAAGAGTTTAGTTCTGGAATGCACTTGTAGCACAGAGTGTACAAGGGACAGAGCAGTACAGTTAACATGGGCGGGCCTGTTCAGTGTTCAATTGGCTTGACTAGCTGTTTTGTAGCCTTTTGGAATGAATTCTTCCACACACAAAAACAGTCTAAAACCTATGTTGTTTGTCCAGGTATCTGTTTCATGTTAACGATTGAAATGCGAACCAGATGTGACAGAAACTATGGTTATTGAACTTACGAGGAACCACCTTTAGACACCTTTCGCATTCAATTATACTACTTATTTTTTACTAAAAACAACCAACGGAAGACATTTAACAAAATATTGCACTACTAAAATTACATGTGAAAGCTTCTAAAAACCGTCTGTATTTTGTTTCTGCACATTATGAAACATCACAATGGGTTCTCTCAACACAACTGGAAAATACACAGGCAGTATGGCTGTGTATTCATTGAAAATACAAACATCACGGTTTGTATCAGTGAAAAGAGTGAAAGGAAGATGAGATGAGATGAAGGGGGTAGACAGGGATTTAGGGTTTACAGAGGAGAGGAGTGGAGACAATAATATCAATTCATTTCTTTTTTCGTAATACAATAAGTTGTTGCTTATATAACTCAAGTCACAAGTCCAATGACGTTTTTACCCATAACCGAGTACGTAACATTCCTTCCCCCTTAAAATAACCTTGTCCTCAAGGTTAGCAGTTCTGGTGGCCTCGGCGAATGAAACATCAAAAACAATTTCACACGACACCCTAAAAAACTGAATTTGTGCACCAATAGTCTGGAGAGATGATGAAGATATAAGCCTGAGATGTTGTCCTCTGAAAGAATCATCCAAATATGAACAAATGCAATCAAGCTGAGTGCCCAAACTCCAGCCAAAGTATGAGGATTATTGAACACAAACACTGCCACATGTTGCTGGTCATGTCCTATGAAAATAGATGTTCCCAGATGCTTAAAATCTTGATGAGAACGTAACTTGTTGTTTTGAACTTGATTAAAGACGGGTGGCTCTCGCTTGTCAGCAACTAGCACGATCCTAACCCGAGTAGCTTGAGCAAATAATACCATCTCACGAGACACATTTTCGTTTGTGTTTAAGACACTCAGAAAAGGGAATGGAGATTCCAAGCCTAGTGCACAATCAGCCATGAGAACTTGTTTAACTACTTCCGGAAGTTCATTTTGCTGAACTTGTTTAACTACTTCCGGAAGTTCATTTTGCTGAACTTGTTTAACTACTTCCGGAAGTTCATTTTGCTGAACATATAAATGTTTCTTCTGTTGAGCATTTACTGGCCAGCTACTTGGGTGTAAAGGAGTCTGAGGTACATAAAATTGCGTTGACAATAATAATTGAGACCTTCGAAGAACCACAACAATGCAATCAAGTAGTAGCTGCAAGGATATGAGCAAGCTTGTTTGGTCTTCACCTTTACTTTCATCAATTCCCCTAATCTCATACCCACAACCACAAGCATCTGCAAATTCTATGCAATTACTTTCACAACTTCCATCTCCTGCTAGATATATAAACTTATATCCTTGGATTGAAGGGAACACTAACTCCATAAACTTTGCACAATACCACCTGTCGAGTTGCACGGTCTCTCCATTTGTCTGAGTACTAAAATCCACCATTTGTAGTGTATCAGTCACTTCATCCAGTTTTGTTCCGAAATCCATTAATAACCTTCCTAAATGATGAACCTCGAAATCCAGGATGAACCCGAAGTCCAATAGCAGCCATTCTAAAAAGAACTTTAAATTCAAAGTAAAACCTCCATTAGCAGCCTTGCGTCTAATCATCGGTTTCAAACCAAACTGCAGCCACTTAGTCAATTTACCATTCATTGCAAAATTAAAAGCCAAATAACAGCAGCAACTCCAAGAACAAAAGTAATAGCAGTTCTGCATTTTATTGTCCAATGAATAAACAGAATGAGCGTCACTTTCAGTCTCATGCCACGGCCAAGTTGAAATAATAGCTGAAGCTGACCACAAGGTTGAAAGCAAGCTCGTTTGATTCATACCTCATCCACATCAATTACCATATGCAGATTTATAAGACCACTAGTTCCCAAATAATTTGACTTGCATAATATTCGCATAACTGCTGATTCAAGACACTCTATTAATTGTTCCTGCCTCTCCATTCTCATAACAAACTCAATGCCATTTATATCAAGAACAGAGTAATCAAGCACGAAAGAAGCATTCTTAATTTGTAATGCAACACCCTTACACACAGAAGCACAATTTAGCAACTCACCTTTACTTGTAGCTTTCACTCTCCTGGTAAACATAGTTATCGATATCAGGTCTTGTCCATTTATAACATGATCAGATAAGGTCTCAAACACGGACAATTGATCATTGTACTCCCCAAAAGACAACAGACTAAAACTTTGGCAAAATGCCATGTTTATCCAAGTCCATGTATCGACTATAGAGCTGAAATGAAACTGACTTAAAATTGCACCGATAAAAGTAAAACACTGAGGTTCCGATAAAGCAAGACATGACAAAGCTGAGTAAGGGCTTCTGATCGCAGGTACCAGCACATTCTTCACACCATTATGTACCCTTATAGAGAACAAAATTACTCCAGTCATAGCTAAACACCACCCAAGACTCACAACATCACTAAATTCAAACATATGATGCTCTGCAAATTCCACACAAGAACTGTCCATCCATATATCATCTGGAGGTTTCGCAGGAGGCTTTGCAGGCCGAAACAGGCATTAAGTCGAACACCTTTGATGCAACTTTTAACTTCATCTGTATCCAGTCTCAATGTCAACCACTTAACTACACAATTGATGAGCACTGCCTTTGCATACAAATCTGAATTCATCGAGTATAAGCAAGGATCAATAATTGCTGACTTCAAATCTGAACTTACTTGTTTGTTGTCATA
Organism: Sedum album; assembly: GCA_006409495.1. Lineage (NCBI taxonomy): Eukaryota > Viridiplantae > Streptophyta > Magnoliopsida > Saxifragales > Crassulaceae > Sedum > Sedum album. Next base: position 80,219 of record QZGG01000874.1, read on the forward strand.
ATGTTCTGTATCTTCAACTTCATTCAGTGTTTGTTCAAATAGGTTTTATAGTTTGATGGCAATGAGACTTTGCAGCGCATGAGTGTCTGAGTTTTATAGTGACCAACCTCTTTCCTCAGCTAGTTGGACTGCTGCCCTTCCGCAATAGAGATGTCTGAAAAACAGTCTGACTTGCTTTGAGTGGTTCCATCAGATTCTCCAATCGCTCAATTATTCTATCAAAAATAGCCTCATTCTGATTCACTTGTGAGCGATGCAATTCCTCCATCCTTTGAAGACGTTCGTTGATTTGAAGGAGTTGTTTGTTGACTGCCATTAGAGCCTCAATATCTTCAGGAGTTAAATCATCTTCCATCTCTCAACGAAAGCACCAAATGATACGGTTTGTATCAGTGAAAAGAGTGAAAGGAAGATGAGATGAGATGAAGGGGGTAGACAGGGATTTAGGGTTTACAGAGGAGAGGAGTGGAGACAATAATATCAATTCATTTCTTTTTTCGTAATACAATAAGTTGTTGCTTATATAACTCAAGTCACAAGTCCAATGACGTTTTTACCCATAACCGAGTACGTAACAGCTCCCTTCTTCAACTACAACTAATTCGAAGAGAATGCCATATAAGTAAAAATCAACATGCCCTTCCGATACATTCATTGCCAACAATGTATGTCTTGCGTGCTCATGTTGTTGTTTTTATCTATATCGGAGCTGAGCACGTAGTCCTGAAGTGTCCAGTTTGATTGCACCGGCTGCAATGTACAACCCGTTTTGTACGACCTTGCTCTTCTCCACGAGACCTCCTCTTTCTTTGACGTGCAGGCGGTCGAAGTGACTTTGGTGGATTGATTATAACCTCCTCACCCTTTTCATCACCACCTTCAATGTAATATGCTTGCGACATATCAGACCACAGTGTTCTGTCTGGGATGGGATGTATTGTTTGACTATAAGCTTTTCGGTAACTGGACACAGTGAAGCAACTTTCTGCAAATCGTTGGACATTCTGCTTACACTTGACGAGAGCAGCCACGGCATGAGCGCATGGAAGGCCGTACAATTTCCACCCGTGACAAACACAGCAGCGATTACGGATGTTCACTGTATTTGGTGGCCCATAAGATATGACTTCAAACTCAGCTTCATTTGCTCTAGTTACTTGGAAAGAATGAGCACTGTCAACAGCATCTGTAACATACCTTTCTGCTGAAGGGACAAGCGCACCTGTCCATAACATGCTTGTCTCCCTCCTCTCATTAAACCAGGTCATCAACTGCCTGCGTATACACTCCATCATCTGAATTATTGGAAGACCAGAAGCCTCAGTGATCCACGTATTAATTGACTCACCAACATTCGCAGTCAAATGCCCAAACCGAGTCCCCTCAAAATATGCTGTTGCCCATAAGCGAGGTGGAATATTTCGAACCCAGTAAGCAGCATCCTGCGACATCTCTTCAATCTCAAGAATCTTTGTCTCAAAATCAACCATGGTTAGAGCTTGTGCAGCTTCCCAGAAAAGGTTAACCAGAACATTATTGTTGAACTCCTTTCGGAAACTCTCACTAAGATAGTGCATGCAGTAACCATGAAAAGCTGTTGGAAAGTTCAATTCAACTCCATCCACGATACCCTTTTGCCTATCAGATAAGATAGTCAATTTTGGCATGTTCTCTGTATTTATCTCTAGCAAATTGCGGACCTCTGATAGAAACCACATCCAGTTATCATCTGTCTCCTCGCCAACAACTCCAAATGCCAGCGGAAAAAGTCCTCCATCTCCATCAAAGCCTGAAGCCAACAGCAAAGTACCAAGGTACTTGCTCTTCAGAACAGTACGATCCAGCCCAATTATCGGACGGCATGCATTTACAAAACCATAAATAGAAGCATGGTATGAAACGAAAAGACGTTGAAAACTGTTATCCACCGGGCTTGCATATACGAGGGCTATACTTCCAGGATTTGTACGCATGATTTGCTCACAGTATTTTGGCAGAAGGCGATAATCGTCTTCAAATGATCCACGCATAGTAGCCATAATCCGTTCTTTTCCCCTCCAAGCTTGTTTATAAGATAAAGTGATCCCATATACTCGATGAATCTCTTCAAGTATTTCCTTTGGCTTGCAGTTGGGGTTTTCTTTGAGTCGGCGTTCTACAGAATTTGCGACCCAATCAACGGAAGCTTGCTGATGACCGAGATGCGCAATCCCACCACAAGTGTGTTCCTCATGGATTGTTCTGATGGTAAATGTGGGGACACCAGGAAGCTTTGCACAGTGAATTCGCCAAGGACAACCTTCACTAGCACATTTAGCAGTGAATCTATTTTTATCAGATTTTACAGTTTGAATCTCAAAATGAAGGGCAATAGCAGTGTTTCTCAGAGCCCTTCGACAGCTTTGAACGTCTGGAAACTCTTGTCCGACTTTCAGCTCATGGTTCACAGCCAAGGCTGACGATCGAGATTGAAGTATGGGAGGAGACATTTCTAACTGGTTTTGTTGGTTAATGCCTGACATGGGCACCATAGCAACCTCCTGGTTATGGTCGAGGGCCAACTCCAAACCTCCATCTAGATCATGAGTTTCCAGCAATTTCCATCTCATGGTTACCTGAATACCCCAACTCATGATTCTGCACCACGAGTGCCATTCCATGCTCCTGATCAAAACCACCTTCTTCATGCTCAACATTTTCATCACCTCCAATATCAACACCATTATTATCCTCATAAAGAAACCCATCTTCATGAACATGGTCATGAATATCATCATCACGAGCATGTTCCATAGGCGGCTCATCCCCGCCAAGCTGAACAGACAAGGGTTTAACATCAGCAGCATGCCTCAGATCAAATTCATTCACTTGTCCTTTTTCACCCATATCCGTATGATCATGCACGTTTCTAAGTCCAGTTCCATCATCATCATCCTGCCCTATCCCCATACCATGACCATGTCCGAGTCCCAACAATTGAGAATGTCCCAACGAAAGCTCACCATTGAGCTCAAGCATAAAATCTCGGTTAGCCATTATCACTTCAACCTGTCCTCAAACTGCCATCACAACACAGACACAACCTCAATACACACACAACGACACAAATCAACATAAAACTTAGGTGAACAAATATACAAACTAGAAAAAATCAACAATTCAAAATCATATCAACACAACATAACTGCATAGACTTAAAAAAACCCACTTACAAATTTCCCAAATTGAGCGACCTGCAAAAAAAAGAAAAGCATGAATCAAGATATACACCCACACTCTCCTTGAGAAATCATCCACAAAGGTTACATTGTAATGACCACCACTCATAGATGATGTTTTCCTCGGTCCCCAAACATCTGTGTGCACATAGTCCAAGATGCCTTTGGTGTTATGCACTGTAGTTCCAAAGCTCACTCTCTTCTACTTTCCAAGCACGCAATGCTCACAGAACGCCAACTTGCCGGTCTTTGCACCCTTCAACAGACCTTGCTTCACCAAGATTTGCAGTGCCTTCTCACTAGCATGAGCCAGACGCATGTGCCAAAGCTTAGTTACTTCAGCATCCTTCTCCTCTTTTGAGAGCATCACTGCTGCACTTCCCATAACTGCTCTACCAAGATATTAATACAAGTTATTCTTTCGAACACCCTTCATCGCCACAAGTGCTCCACAAATGATCTTCAGATTCCCATCTTGGATAACGATCATGTAGCCCTTAGACTCCAAGACTCCCAAAGAGATGAGATTCTTCTTCATGTCTGGAACATACCGAACGTCTGTCACCACTCTGGTTGATCCATCCTCATTCCTCAGTCGCATATCACCAATTCCTCTAACCTTGCATGGACTGTCATTCCTAAGTAACAACTCCACCATCTAGCTCCTCAAATTGAAGAACCACTCCCTGTTGGGAGTCATATGGAAGGTGCATGCTGAATCCAAGATCCAGCCTCCTGACTGAGAACTCTTTGATGAACTCAATGCAAAATCTTCATCACTTCCTTCTGCTACACAGACATCGGTTGACTTGCCTTTCTCCTTCTTCTGCAACTTTGGACAATCTTTCTTCCAATGCCCCTTCTCATGGCAAAAAGAACATTCATCTTTAGCAAGCTTTCCTCTGGGACGAGACTTTCCTCTCTTCCCCTTCTGCGGCGTTTGTGATCTCCCTCTGACAGCTAATGCTTCTGAGGCTCCACCTTTGCTTTCCTTCTTGTCTTTTCTCCTCAGCTCGTAGCTATACAGCGCGCGTGCATACTTCATCCAATGACACCTTGTCTCTCCCAATAAGTAGACTCGTGATTAGATGATCATACTCATCAGGGAGTGAGGCTAGCAACATCAAGGCTAAGTCTTCATCCTTGAATGTCTCCTCCAAGTTGCGCAGATCCGCCACTAGCTGGTTGAAAGCAGTAATGTGGTTGTTGATGGTGGTGTCAGGAAGATACTCGAACGGAACAACTTCTTCTTCTTCAGATAGAGCCGGTTTTGACCACTCTTCTTCATGAACTTGTCCTCCAACGCCTTCCACAACTTGCTTGCTGACGTCTCCTTCATGAATGCATACTTCTGCTCCTTTGACAGGCACGAGCGGATCGTACCACACGCCATTCGGTTGATGTGATTCCACTCTCCTTCGTCTGCTCCTTCTGGTTTCTCCTCTTCAATGGCAACGTCTAGACCTTGCTGGAACAACGCGTATAGTACTCACACTGCCACATCCCGAAATGACCGGTCCGTCAAACTTCTCCACTTCAAACCTCGCGGACATCATCGCTGGCCTCCCCAGTAAAGACGAGGACGACTGACCCTTCGTTTGAGTAGCTTTCTGATCGGCCATCACTTCAAGCAGTAGTTATATCTTCAACACGACACAGCGGACAAAGGCCTGGTTGAACTTCGGCTCTGATACCAATTGTTGGGAATTTCGGCCGTAATTTCCCTATTCAAGGTAGTCAGTATCAACTAATATTGTGGATAAGACTCAAAACTAACCCGACAAACAACGCTATTAAAAAATACAACGCTAAAAAGAAAACTAAAGTAGAAAATAAAAGACACAGAAATTTAACGAGGTTCGGTAAATGTTACCTACTCCTCAAATGCCGCTGCAACTTCACTATCTCCAAAAGAATAAGAGAATACAAAGTTTTGGGAAAGAGAAATCAAAGCTACTTATATAGCTACACAATTCTCAAGTTTTTATCCAACTTAGATGTACGGGACAAGGAGCCTCAACCAATATGCAGTTCCAAATCTTATTCCATAAGTAGAACTAACAATGTGATATCTTGTTTTTGATAATTAAGTGACATAGATGTTTTTCGAAATGAATAATTATCATCTGATTCTATTTAGTTAAATAACTATAAGTTCAAATACGTATCAAAATTCATGCAATATTGATCAAACTAACCTTATTTGACAAGTTTTTTACCTTGTGAGCCAACTCAACCTCAGTCCTCACCCACATGGAAATGATGGTATAATTACTTAATTATTAGCAAACCTTGCTGACTAGCCACACCACCCCTTAATCTTAATTATCATATTCTAAAAACAGTTCATCTTACTTTATATTATTTATTTCCACAACTATACATATCTTGTTGATTTTTGATTGATTAGTTTCTTTCCGACCCAAGTCATTGCGGATCGAATCTAATTCATGATCAATTGATCGATTCTTATTTACTTTTTTATGGATACTAGGTGGTTATAAATTTTATATTTATTTTCCATCTCACAAGTGTTTTCATCTGAATAGTTGATCACAAAATTTTGATGAATAAATTAAGTAATATAAATATAATATTTTACAGTGTTTTTAAAATGAAATAAAATTAATGAAATGACTACCGAATTCCATTACAAAAGAACATTGACTCTTCGTTAACTTACACGTGCCCTGCGTTGGTAACTCAATCATCTTCAGTCACTCCTACTAATTTCTAAAAATAAAAAATAAATGTAAATTAATTGTTTTATTACTTTAATTAGAAAAAAGTTAAATAAGTTTAAACTTGGCTTGTAAAACCCTAAACCCGTAAAACATTGATTTTCTTATCTGAAAATTAGAAAATCGCAAGAAGCAAATAAAGTCAGATCTTTGTCAGTTCGTCTCTCCAGCGCGCCCGCGTCCCTTCAGAGCGTCTGAATTAGATGGTAGGGTTTAGCTATACGCCCACCTTATAATTTTTCATCAATTTGGTTCTGAAATGTTGAATTTCTTGTTAGTCAGTGAAATCAATTGAATCGGATGTTTGCTTGCTGTTCTGAATAGGGATTGTTTTTACTATATGTGATTTTATGTCATTTGTTTGTGATGTTAGGGAATTTGGTGTGTTTGCCTGTTGAGTTGTTGTAAATTCAAAGTTTGATGAGATTGCGAAATTTCAGCTATGCAACACCTGTGATCCTTTGGGTATGATTCTTTACACATGTTCCAATGGACGCAGTGAGATTGCTTCAAAACGTTTCGAGACCATGGACGGCATCACGAGGTGAGTTAACTTTATTAATGGCTCGTAATACAACCATAGATTCCAAAAAATTGAATCTGTATTCAGGATGTACCTTAATTCATTTTATATTTCCCTGCGGTTGGTTTTGTTCAAGATTGGTTCAAGTTACTCATCTCTCGAGGTTGCTCGAAAGCATTGCATTTCACATTTTTGTTCTCGAAACTATATCCTCCTCTGACGGTTAATGCCCCTGTCGATAATTAACATGCACAAAGTTTTGTACTAAATAACTATTTACTTTAATTAGTAAAGGTTACATAAGTTGAAACTGACATAAGCTTGGCTTGAAAAAACCATAATCGATTAATTCTTTTATCTAAAAATAGAAAATTTTAGGAATCATTAAACCCTAAATCCGAATAAAAAAACCTCAGATCTTCGTATCTCTAGAGCGTCTTTATTAGAAGGTAGTGTTTAACTATACGACCACCTTGTAATTTTTGGTCATGTTTGATTTAAATGATTGTGCGTTCAGATCAAAAATGTCAGATTTCTTGTTAGTCGGTGAAATCAATTGAATCAGACGTTTGTTTGCTGCTCTGAATTGGGATTGTTTGTACTATATGTGATTTTATGTCATTTGTGATGTTGGAGAAATTGGTGCGCTTGCCTGTTGAGTTGTTGTTAATTCAAAGTTTGATGTTGAATAAATAATCCTAAAGACACAAAACTGATGCCTTTTTAGGGTTTGCCTAATGCCAACATCACTATTTTGATTGTTTTCCAGAACCCTCAACAAGTCTTCTTTAGGTTGACATCCTGGTTCATATTCCTGATTATGTAAACCATCTTGGAATTTTATTCACATATTTTTCGATTTTGATACTTGTTGGTGCTAATTAGAATTATATTTATTTTGTTTTGACTTTTATTATTGTTTGTTTCTTTTGTAGGCTACCATGGATAAGTTATATGGCGGCCTTTGTTTGTCGCTTCAAACTCCAATGATTAGAGAAAATTCCTAGAAATCTTTACCGAGGTTTCCAAAAGTGTAGATGACCGATCGCGTCTAGCTTCTTAGAATATTCTTTCTTCAGTGATTCTGATTTTGTTTCGTATTCTTCGAACCATGAGCTTCTAGCATCAACTCTGATGCTTCTCAGAAATTTATGCGCTGGGAATATTTTGAATCAGAAATCATTTATTGAACATAAGGGTGTTGATGCACTATTGTCTTCAATTGCTTCCATGAGGTCATTACCTATTTCATATGATGGGATTGTTCGCATTTGTCTACAAGTCCTGGTTAATGTGTGCTTAGCTGGGGAAGACATCAGCTTGCTATTTGGCAATGCATCTTTCCTACCAAAATTGCTGAGATTGCAAAAATTCAGCTACTGAAGTATAACTTTTTAGAGACCATGGATTGCTAGTAGTTGCAGAAATAGTAAGGACGGCCTCGAGATGAGTTAACTCTATTAATGGTTCTTAATAGAACCATAGATTCGAATTTAAATCTGCATTCAGGATGTACCTTAAATCATTTTATATTTCCCTGCAGTTTGTTTTGTTGAAGATTGGTTTAAGTTGCTCATCTCTCGAGCTTCCCTGGATGCAACGCATTTCACATTGTTGTTCTCTAAACTATACCCTCCTCTGACGATGCCCCTTTCGATAATTAACATGAACAAAATTGTGCACTCAATAACTAGTTACTTTAATTAGTAAAGGTTACCTAAGTTTAAACCGACATAAGCTTGGCTTGAAGTAAACCGTAACCAATTAATTCTTTTATCAAAAAATAGAAAATCTTAGGAATCAATAAACCCTAAATCCCAATAAAAAACCTCAGATCTTCATCTCTCCAGAGCATCCAAGTGAGAAGGTAGTGTTTAGTTATACGACCACCTTGTAATTTTTGGTCATGTTTGATTTAGATGATCATGCGTTCGGCTTTGAATTATTGGATTTCTTGTTAGTCAGTGAAATCGATTGAATCAGATGTTTATTTGTTGTTCCGAATTGGGATTGTTTGTACTATATGTGATTTTATGTCATTTATGATGTTAGAGAATTTGGTGTGGTTGCATGTTGAGTTGTTGTTAATTCAAAGTTTGATGACGAATGAATAATCCTAAAGACACACAAACTGATGCCTTTTTAGGGTTTGTCTAATCCCCCTGCGATATATGTCGACATCACTATTTTGATTGTCTGTTAGAACCCTCAACAGGGCTTCTTTAGGTTGACATTCTGGTTCGTATTCCTGATGATGTATACCTTCTTGGAATTTTATTGACATATTTTTTGGTTTTGATACTTGTTGGTGCTAATTAGAATTATATTTATTTTGTTTTGACTTTTGTTATTGTTGTGACTTTTGTAGGCTACCATGGATCATTTGAGATGGCGGCCATTGTTATCAAAACTCATGCAATATTGATCAAACTAACCTTAGTTGACAAGTTTTGTTACCTTGTGAGCGTTGAGCTCAGTCCACACCCACATGAAAATGATGGTATAATTACTTAATTTATAGCACACCTTGCTGATTAGCCACACCACCTCTTAATCTTTATTATCATATTCTAAAAACACTTACTCTTACTTTATATTATTTCCACAACTGTACAAAGCTTATTTATTTTTGATTGATTAATTTATTTCCGACCCAAGTCACTGCAGTCGAATCCAGTTCAAGATCAATTGATTGATTCTTATTTATATTCTATGGATATTAGGTAGTGATAAATTTTATATTTATTTTCCATCTCAGAAGTGTTTTCATCTGAACAGATGATCACAAAATTTTGATGAATAAATTATATAATATTAATTTAATATTTTACAGTTTATTTGAAATGGAATAAACCTAATGAAACGACTACTGAATTCCATTACAAAAGAACTTTGACTCTTCGTTAACTTACACATGCCCTGCGTTGGTAACTAAATTATCTTCAGTCCCTCCTACTAATTTCTAAAAATAAAAATAAATGTAAATTAATTGTTTTATTACTTTAATTAGAAAAAGTTAAATAAGTTTAAACCTGACTTGTAAAACCCTAAACCCATAACACATTGATTTTTTTATCTGAAAAATAGAAAATCGCAGGAAGCAGATAAAGTCATATCTTCTTCAGTTCGTCTCTCCAGCGCGCCCGCGTCTCTTCAGAGCGTTTGAGTTAGATGGTAAGGTTTACCTATACCCACCTTATAATTTTTGGTCAAGTTTGATTGAGATGATTGTGCGTTCGGTTCTGAAATGTCGAATTTCTTGTTAGTTAGTGAAATTAATTTCTTTTTGGCCAATAGTGATAGATGACACCACCACCAGAGCGGAAGCAAATCAAAAATTAAGGATCAATGCCTGATACCATGTTGAGGATAGAATTATAGAATAAACAGAGATAAGAAAAGTAGAACAAATCTTATTATCTGATATGATAAATCATGGAAATTTATACACATGTAATTATCTAATTATGGGTAAGTCTAAATATGGATATTCTTAATATAATTGCATTTAATTTGATTTATGCATTTATTCCCATTCATTCAGGTCACTTTCCATAGAAAGCACGTCCAAGATTACATCAGAAAAAAGAACGGTATCTTTCTTCTCCTTTAACAATGTGTGACTGACGAAGAAAACCCATATTTGAGGGAATGTGGCATCTGGTCCATTAGAAACTTACTGGAAAACAATCCAGAAAATCAAAAAGAGGTTGCTGACTTGCAGATTCAAGGAGCTGTGGATGTGCCGGAGGTTAGCGGTCTAGGCCTGAAGCTTGAAGTCGACGAGCTAACTGGTCGAGCCAAACTTGTGAACATTCCAACATGAACCTTTTTATCAGCATGTTTCAAGTCCAGAATAAACAGGAGTGTTGTAAACATTCAATGCAATTCTCTTCTAAAACTATATCCAAGTCCAACCACATGGTTTCTAATTTCGTCATCACTTGGCAAACATTATATTCTCATAAAGATGTAGCATTGTTGTTGACTCTCTTGCCTGAGGTTCTTGTTCAAGATTTTAACTGTGCTTTATAGGAGAACGTACTTTGTCAGGTAAATAGGTGTTTTGCTGATGCGTAGACTCAATTGTTGGTACATTTCTAATACATTGTGCTATTTATTACTGCTTTACAGGGACATTTATATTTGCTTTTCTTCAAACATATTTGGATTTGAGACAAAGGTACATGATTTAATATTATTCTTTTTTAACTGTGGTGCCCAGGTATAGCATCTTGTTAACTTTTTAGCTTTTAAGAAGTTTACACATGACTTAGTTGAAGATGTATATTATAGATTCATTTCCTTGCTTGGCACCGGAAGCCACAGCTTTGTACATAGAGTTTAAAGTCTTATCTTAGTCACGAGCCTCTTTCTAAGTATGCCGCCGGTAAATCAGTTAATCCCATAAAGGTACGTACTACATCGATCGTCTTTCCCTAAATACACCATCTCAGACTCTTAGTTTGCTGGAGTACACTTTTGTCACAAAAAATAAACCCCTTTGTGTAACTGGCGGGATAGGACAATGCCAGTTTTAATCTTCTAAATGATATGTGGCCAGGCAGTGAAAACTTCATCAAAGGAAGTTTGCGATTAGAGGTAAATCATCTACACTGGTAGTATTCATTCTCTGAAATTTTGACCAAGTATGAACACAAGGGTGCATTCCTTATGTAGCCTAATTTTCAAAGTACTGCTGTGGTACATGCTACTTGTATGGCAATTTGATTAAACTGCATCTCCAATCAAATTCAACAACTATCACTTTTTTGTTTTATACTGTTTTGTTTAACTAGCTATGCAAAAAATTTGTTGCAGTATTCACCATCTGAGTCTAGCAGCCGGAATTGTGAACCATTGGCAATTAGTAATGTAGAGAGTTTTGGCCATTTGGACGATGTTGCTAGGTATTTGCTATGCCAACTTGTTTGATACTTAATGTCCCTGAAGTTTTTTGTTAGTTTTAATTGGGAGTACAATATCCAATGAGAATCAGGATTGAAGATGTTACTGTCAGTGTCACAAATAACTCTGACAGTATTTCCATTAAGACAGAAATGGATTAATAACTCCATTGAATAAATATGTGGAAGTTGCTGAGCAATTCTATCCCTTTGCCGCCTGCAAAGGATATGTTAACGAAGCAGGAAGATACAGATGCTCCTAACGGTAAGTAAATAAGTATTTTATTTTGTTCTCCTACAGCTAGCTATTAGATATTTGTTCTTATCTTATACCAATACTTGTGATGCATGAAACCTAAAAGGACAAAGCATGTGATTCAAAAAATTCTTTAATCTCATGTTTAAATTTATGCTGTGTTTTGTTCTAAAAGGTATAACTTGAAAGATAACAACGTCTAGGTTGCAGTTAAAATGATAGAAATCGGTGTCCAACATCTAAATATTCTCTCTGAATCTGAAGCAACACAAGCAAATGCACGGCATTTTAAATTTACAAAATTACCCACTAACAGTTAACTGGCGATTAAAGATATTGCGTAATCTGAAACCATGAGTCATGAAATTGTTATGCATGTTAGCTTTTACTTTTTTGTGCTATATCGTAAATAGTTTATACACTACGCCCGAAAATGGCTTAAGGGACAAAGTTTGAAGTAGTCACATTATATTTAGTCGCGTAAGATACCTTATATGACTAACCTAATTAGTTAGTCACATGTATTATCTTATGCGACTACGCTGTAGCGACTGCCCAAGGCGAGTCACTTAATAGTACTTATGCGACTAATTTAATTGTGACTTACCAAACTAAGTCACATAAGGGTCCTTATGCGACAAGATTTCGGTGACTTACCAAAGCAAGTCACGTAATGGTTATTTTGAAAATTCAATGGACTAATTGTTGCACAACTGACAGGATAATGAATTTCGTACGACTCATTTATTGGTTTTCAACAACCATATTGTCCTCCTGTGACTTATTTAGACAAAGTTAGTCGCGTAAAAGTTTTTTTAGATCTCAGGTGAACGGGGTTGCTGGGAAACGAAGCTTTTACGAATAAATACTTCCCATCTCTCCTCTCCGGCAATTTTTCAGTTTGTAAGAAGATTGATGCCTTAGACATCATCTAAACTAGGAAGGAGGTGGTGCAAACACCAAATTAAAAGGTAAGACACATATAGGAACGGTTTTTTTACATATGAGATTTTCATTTCCTTTGTGTTTAGGTGCAAAACGTGTGTGATTGATTATATGTATATATCAAAACTCATTCCTTTTCCACCATTGTTGGAGTACTGATTCGTGTGTATGTGATAATATATTACACACCATTTCGTTGGGAAGATGGGAGACAAGGTACTTGGTGGGCATAAAAGTTTCATAGAGTTTGTGAGGCTTAATTCATTCGAGGATACTCACTTATGTCATTGCAAGCAATGTAGATTGTGCAATGCAAGAGTGACGTTAGATCAAATGTACATTCATTTGAATGAATATAGTATAATGCATGATTATACTACATGGAGGTTATTTATATATGTCGATGTTGTTTATAGTATAATGCATCTTTGACGACTTTGATATGAATTTTTCAAAGAATTTAATCAAGACATTTATGTTATTTATATATGTTGATGTTGTTTATATACAATACTTGTATATATTGTTATATAACATGGAGGTTACAACATGTGCAGTTTATCTTGTAAGAAACTGGTTACTTTTTGCGACAAACATTGAGTAAGTTAGTCACATAAGTTCTCTGAAAAATTTAAGCGGGATTTTAAAACTTGGGTGGGAATTGAAATTTTACATTACATACATATCCGAGGGAAAACCAATTGCAACTCCTAACACTAATTTCACTATCTCTCAAACTCCATTCACTCTCATATTTGATACTTCTTTGTGGTGGTGGTAAGTGGCGGTGGTGGCGGTGTTGGTTGTAAATGGTGGTGGGGTTTGAAGGGTAAGGGTAACGTTGTGCTTTCTTTGTGGTGGTGGTAAGTGGCGGTGGCGGTGGTAAATGGTGGTACGTATTGTATAACTGTGTCTAATATAAGCTTTCCGTATGTTTTTTCAATTATTGATATTTCTGAACTGTCTTGAGATTTAATCATCTGTATACAGGAAGATGACATTAATCTGATGTCTGTAATTAAAGCTACGAGCTTATACCGTTGTCAATCAAGGGCGCATGATTACATTAGAGATTTTCTTCCACTTAGTGAACAAGAATT
>QZGG01000875.1:0-27500 GCA_006409495.1 Sedum album
AGTGAAAATATTCTAAGTCTGGAAATCTCCTCTGCCGAGCACTTTATTACTACTGGGCCGAGCAAGGTATCGAAATTGATATGTAAAAACTCAGAAGATTTTGGCCGGGCCGAGCAGAAATTTAGTGGGTCGAGCAGCTTTCAACACTTAGGAAAATTCGAAAGAAACTTTGGATCAGAAGATTCTGCTCGGTCCAAGGAATTTGGTCGGCCGAGCAGTTTTAAGTCATCCGGTGTCGTTTTGCTCGGCAGAAGAGGATCAATTGATGAGCAATTTCTGCTCGGCCGACTAAAATTACCCCCAAAAATCTGCTCGGCCGACCAGCCCCAAAGAGCAATTCTGCTCGGCCGGCCTCCTCTTGATCCTCTCAAGTGATTTTCCTATTTGACCCATTATTTTCCTCATTCTTCATAACATTACTTCTCTCACTAAGCACCCTAAGCTCCAAACCTCCTTATTCCAAAACCTTACTTAACTCATCAACTCATCCAAAACCACTCAAATCCATCATCAACCATGGCTAGAAGATGGAATCCTTTTAGATCATCATCATCCTCCCGCATGCATGAGCTACCTCCCCTCCTCCTAACCAATTCGGATACCCCAAGCCTCATTCCATATCCATTTGGGGAGCCTCTTCGATTTGAAAGGATAGAAGAGCAAGAGAGGTACATCATGTATGAAGACTTCAAGATACCGGGAACCCTCTTCCCTAAGCTTGATGAAATTGACTCTCTTCCTCACATGCAAAGAGGTAAAATCCATGAATTGTTAGATAATTGTGGATTAGGATTCTTGTTGAGGGAAGATCCGGGCACTTATCCTAGAATGGTCAAAGAATTTATGTGTACGTTTAGTGCCGAATGGGTTGATGGAGATGTAGATGAGGGCATGGTAGATGGACGGCGTAGGTATGTGATGGGATGGAACTTTAGACTTGGAGATAGATGGTGGAGACTTAGGGAGGAGGAAGTAAGGGAGATCTTAGGTATGGAGGACAACCTTCCTAGTGACACAATTAATGATGATGAAGTAGGAAGTGTTGCGGGAGTCTATCCTAGGAATGATCCCCTTAGAAGGAACCGGTTTTGGGAGGAGATCACCAAACGGATTGAAACCTTTGTATCTCCCGAGCCATCCACTATGATTTGGGTGAGAAGGTATAAGGTGATACATAGACTTGTTGCTATGGCAATTTTTGTGAGGAAGGATGGAGGAAGGCATGTCTACAAGCATGACTTGGATTGCATGAGGTTGATTAAGGAGAGGAAGAAAATTGACTTGGTACAAATGCTCACAAGACAATTTGAAGAGTACCAAAAGCCAAATGCCAAGAGTAAGGCTTTAGGTGGCGGAGCTATCATCACATGGATTGCCATACACTTAGGATTCTCCGCGGACCACTTCCCTCCCGTACGCAAAGAAGTGCTTGATGTGAGGAGAATGCGCCAAATGCACATGATTGAGTGGGGGAATGATCGGTGGGTTGTAAGGCCCTTTCGTCCTCTTCGTGCGGTAGAACAAGTAACAAAGAGGAAAAGAGGAGAAGGACCTTCCAACCGAATCCGTACTCCCAATGACTCACCTCCTCGTCAAGACCAAGAACCTCATGCCACCTATGCTCACTCTCCTAACTCCTTCCATTCCGCCGCCTCTTACATCCCTACATACCATTCCTCACCCCATCACTTTCCTCCTTATTCCCCTCCATCTAATCCCATACATTCTACATCCTATCATCCTCCTCCACCACAACAAAGCCACTACACACCACATACCGTTGATGAGGTCTATGAGAGAGTAGTTGCTTATGGCTCCTACGCGCAGGACATAGCTAATTGGCAAGGAGATATGATGTCACATCTCTTTGACCAACTAGACCTCACGGGGTATAGGGCACCTCCACAACCCGATGACCATTACTTTGCTTCCCACATTCCACAAGAGGATGAGGGAGATGATGAAGATGACAATGAAGGCCAAGATGATGATGATGATGACTATGATGAGGATGATGAGTAGGAGGCACACTATGCTTATTTGCTTGCTAGTTTCACTCTTGTTTATTTTGTGATGTATCATGTTATGAGTTGAACTTGCTACTCTTTTGTGTGTTTCCTATGATGTTATTCAAACTTTGTGCTTATTGTTATCTTGACTGTTTTATGAGTTTGAATAACTCTTTATCTCACATGTTTGGCATGGCCTATGTAATGATTTGTTTCACAAGCTCTATATACTTCACTATCTTGATATCCTTATGAGCTTAGGTTTATGCCAAAGCCAAACATACATGAATATCAAGGAGAAAAGCACATGGAGCAAGCATGGATGTATTCTAGTCTTCCTTCACACGAGAGAAGTTTCTTCACCCTTCTCTTATGCTTATATGTGATTGCTTAGGGACTAAGCAAATTTTTAAGTGTGGGGTGGGGTAGAATGCATGCATTCATACTTTTAATGTTTCAAATAATCAAATCATTCAATCATTGATCACTTTTGAGCATTGACATTTGCTTGATCTATCACTTTCATCCTACATTTTTGATGATAATTGGAAAATAAGGTTGCTAAGCTTGAGATTACATTTGTGAGCATGGATTAACAAATTTGTCCATTGATCATGATAATTTGGGATGATTGAAGTTCTTAGCTTGTGCACTTTTTCATGAATTGACATCTAAGCTAGTTTGAATCATTGATCATTGATGTGCTCTTTAATTGCATAATGAGTAAGGAGATTTTAGCTAGCATGAACAAGAGGAAATTTTTTCGAAAATAGCATAGAGCTTTTGCTTGTGTTTGCCTAATAGGTGACTTTAGTCACTTTTGCCTTGCTTGTGTATCAACTTTGCTTGCCTATATGCCAATCTTTTGTTAAATTGGACACATTGTCAAGTTTTAAGTGTGGGGTTAACACCAAAGCACTCTAAAAAAATTCCTACTTCAAAGAAGTAAACAAGGAATCGTAGTGCAAGTGCCGGGGGTTAGGAAGGTAATTTCCCCCTCGAAAGTACTTGCACTAGAGAAAAAAAATGTGTTTTATGAAAAGTTATTCAAGTGCCGGGGGTTAGGAAGGTAAGTTCCCCCCCGAAAGTACTTGAATAAGCAAAAAAAAGAATAAAAGGAGATGCTTGAATGGTAACTCACATTGATTCTTGACTTTGTGCCCTTGTGCATATTGTGAGTGTAATTGCAAGTGAGGTTGTGCATTTGCTTGGTTGATGTGTCTATTTGGATGATCCTTGCACTTTATGGCAACACAAGTGAGAATTCTAAGTCTAGCTATTAATCCTTCTATGTCTAAACTCCTCTTCTCTTATGGATCATGACGTGTAGTCATATACTTGAGAATGAGTTTAACGTCATGAGCCTATGTACTTGCCCTTTGCAAGCATAAGTAATTGGCTAGACAAGTCCTTCATGAGTGCTAATTTCTCTTTATGAGTTGTGTGATGATAAGAAGCATTGAAAATGGATTTGATAAATTCTAGCTATGATGGAAAGAATGTTAGATGTTACTTGTGATGAATGACATGACTCCCAATCATTTGTGTGATATGAATGAATTGATTTCCATGCTTGCTATGAGTTAAAATGCTTAAAATCTTGCTTAGTTGCTTCTTGATTGGTATGCATTGTTTAATGGATGATTGTGAACGGGATTTGTGAGTACTCCCTCTTGGCACTACTACAGATCAGATTTATAACAGCGCTTATTTTTGCCCTTTAACAGCGCTTCTTGAAGCGCTGTTGAAACGGGTGCTGTTGTAAATCACCGATTTATAACAGCGCTTTTTTTAAAAAAGCGTTGTTGTTTATAGGCATTTTTAACAGCGCTTATTTATTATTAAGCGCTGTTAAAAATGCCTATAAACAACAGCGCTTTTTCAAAAAAAGTGCTATTATAAATCGGAGATTTACAACAGCACTCGTTTCAACAGCGCTTCAAGAAGCGCTGTTAAAGATCAAGAAAAAAGCGCTGTTAAAAATAATTATTCACAACCACGCGTAAAACCAAAAATGAGGTCGTTTAATTAACATATTTCACAGCGTTTTTATTTAAGCGCTGTAAAATAATTATTATTTTTAATAATTAGAAAATTAAAATATTAAATAATTAAAATTAAAGTGAAGTTAAATATTTCGCAATAAGATATTTATTATAATATTTTCGGGGATTACAAAAAACGGTTTTTTTAAATCGTAATATTACAATGAAATTGAAATCGATTTTTTTACTAAAACCCTAGCCTTCTTCCTGCTGAACTCGGTGCTCGTCTTGAATTTATCACATTCCCTTCGACATTATCTCAAAATTTGACAAATCTACAAAAAAATAACAATGTTAATATCATGGTGTTAATATAAAACGAAGCAAAACATAAAAGCTCAACGAAAAATTTCAATATAAAACACTAAAGCTTAACAAAAAAAAGGTGTTTATACTCACTGGGAATCGGTGAAGAACTAAAATTATTGTGAAACAAAAATTTCAATGTAAAGTTTGATATATATAGAAAGATTGTAGCGGGAAGTTTGGGCGCGTAATTAAAAATTCCGAAATTTTAACTATGGAATGTGGACCGTTAGATTATTTTAAGCAACGATTGGGATTAAAATCCGTGCGAAACTGAGTCGACCAATCACGTCATTTCTTTCTTTAACAGCGCTTAAAATATTTAAACGCTGTTAAAGAGTATTTTTTTAAAGTAAATCGAATTAAAAAAACTTTCAACAGCACTTATCATGTTTAAGCGCTGTCGTATAATATTTACAACAGCGCTTAAACATAATAAGCGCTGTTGTAAACCGTTGATATTTGTTTTGTTTTTTCTTTAGAATTTATTGATTTGTAAAAAACAAATTTAGTTGAAAATTTGATTTATGAAGCTAATAACTCATTTACTTCAAAAAAAAATTATTAACTTGCATT
Organism: Sedum album; assembly: GCA_006409495.1. Taxonomy (NCBI): domain Eukaryota; kingdom Viridiplantae; phylum Streptophyta; class Magnoliopsida; order Saxifragales; family Crassulaceae; genus Sedum; species Sedum album. The sequence continues at coordinate 4,937 of QZGG01000875.1, forward strand.
TTTGTTGTGTTTTGATTAATGAAAAGTATAGTTGATCAAAATGTACATGTTCAATATTGCTTAGTAAAGAGACATTACAAATTTTTAAATGACAACGATTTCAAATGCTTATATATGTTCTCATGATATTTTAATAAATTGAATGTTACTTATTGAGTTTTTAAATTCTTAACTTAACAACACCTTAAAATAATATAACCTGATTTTTTAAACTTAAAATAGTAAAAAGATGTCTTTTACAGCGCTTTTACAAGAAATAAGCGCTGTAATATATAAAAAAATTCGATTTAAAATTATTAATTATGAATTTGCAGCGCTTATTTTAATTTAAACGCTGTAAAAAGTAATTATTTTATTATTAATTTTAATATATATTACAGCGTTTATCTATTTAAACGCTGTTATAATTAGGGTTTGGATTTAGGGTTTAGGGTTCGGGGTTCAGGGTTTAGAACCTAATTACGACAGCGCTTTTTTAAAATTAAACGCTGTTAAAAGTTATTATTTTATTATTAATTTTAATATATATTACAGCGTTTATTTATTTAAACGCTGTTATAATTAGGGTTTGAATTAAGGGTTAGGGTTTGGGGTTCAGGGTTTGGAACCCTAATTACGACAGCGCATTTTTAAATTAAAAGCTGTTATAAATCAATTTATATTTGGAAACATGATAAATTAGTCATAATATATACACCTCCAAGCACAATAGTTGCCAACATCACTTGGACAAAATATTACCATACATGCCATCCCTCCCAAATATATACATGCATCCCTCCCAAGCATATATACATGCATCCCTCCCAAGCATATATACATGCCATCCCTCTCAAGCATATATACATGCCATCCCTCCCAAACATATATACATGTCATCCTCCCAAGCATATATACATGTCATCCCTCCCAAGCATATTATACATGTCATCCCTCCCAAGCATATATACATGCCATCACTCTCAAGCATACATGCCATCACTCTCAAGCATACATCCCTCTCAAGTTCAACTAGCATTTTAACTGATGTTCTAAATAAGAAAACTTCAAAATCAACTGTCTAACAATAATAACTATGTTTCCATATATAGGGAAACAACAAAACTCTAAAACAAAAATAATAAAATATTCGAAAATAATGGAAAAATACTAAAAATTCGAAATAAAATAGTAAATGATCGAATTTGCCCAACAAAGACCATTTTGTTTGTCCGGCTCGTCGTTCTCTTCGAAACGATATATTATGGGTCCAATTCTGACATCGGGAGCTCAAAAACTGCTAAAATGCACATATAACGTGCACCTTCTTACAGTGATTCATTTTATTCCAAAATTCAGCATCCTCTGTTCTGTATCAAGGGCTTTAATAAGTTAAGTTAAAAACCAGCGTATTATTATTTTTACTTAGTTTCAAAAATTTAAATAAAATTTAAATAAAATTATTTTTAGACAGCGCTTTTATGAAAAGGCGCTGCGGTAAACATTTGACAGCGCTTTTTATATAAGCGCTGTTTTAATTAGTATTTTTAACAGCGCTTTTTTGGAAAATCGCTGTTAAATATATTACTTAAGACATCGCCTAATAATATAAGCGCTGTTGTATATTTTGTACAGCGTTTTCTTAAGAAGCGCTGTGTTAAATACATTTATTACAGCGCTTTCTATTTAAAGCGCTGTGAAAGATCTAATTTTTTTAACAGCGCTTAATAACAAGCGCTGTTGAAAATATAATCTGTACTAGTGTGGAAAACTCTCACGAGACTACAACTCGTCCCCTAGGGCAGCCTAGAGGTTTAAAGGCTTGATGCATATGCTAAATGCATCCGTGATTCCTACGAAAGTGAGTTAGGAGTAGTTTATAGCTTGCATTTCATTTCTTAGGTTGATAACTTTCACTTGGTCCTTGATTTTCACTCTCATATGCATTGATTGATCTTTGAATTACCTATGAGTCTTATATTGCATCATTTGCTCTATTCATATTAACTTGTTCGGGACGAACAAGAATTAAGTGTGGGGTGTTTGATAAGTGTGCGAATTCGCTAGTATTTGTACACTTCTTATGCTCGATTCTTGCTAGTTTTCGATTATTTTGTGAAGAATTTGATACTCTTTTGTGTTTCATGCAGATTTTATTCAAAGATTATCAAGGAGAACACAAAGCACAAAATGGAGCAAATGGAGTAAAAATCCAAGTCAAGTGGACAAGAGCAAAACTTACTCCCTCGAGCAAATTTCAAGTCCAACCGAGCAGGACCAAGAGAGTGGCGAGCAGACCAACTCAGCCGAGGAAGTTGAACCTAGATGGCCAGAAGTCACTTCGGCCGAGCAGAAATTCCCATGTAGAAATCTGCTCGGTCGACCAAACGTGCAAGCCCTCCTCGGAATAGAACAAACATGATCTGCTCGGCCAAGGAAGTTCTGCTCGCAGAGCCAGAGCAGGGATCATACCTGAAAGATCAAAGGAGTTCTGCTCGGTCGAGACAAAGCTGCTCGACCCAGGAAGTGATCAAGAATTGATACAAGAATGCTCAGTGATTTTTTCCTTGGGCCAAGTAAAATTCTGCCTCGGGCTGACCAAGAGCAAGTCGGCCGAGCAGATGTTAGTCTGCCGAGGATCAAAGCTAACACTCTATCAAGTCTGCTCGGACCAAGGAGGAGAAACAAGTCGGCCGAGCAGAAGTTCCCCAATTTTTCTGCTCGGCCAGGTCAATATTTGCTGGGGAGAGTACCACCGAGTATATAACCTTTTTGGACATTTCAACTCGGGGCCTTGAACTTCGAACTTTGACCAGCAACCCTAGAAATTCGATTTTTGAAGATCAAGAGCTTTGGTGTGGAATTGAAGACTTTGGAGTGAAGATCAAGCATCAACACCTTCCAATCTACTCTAGTTTGCAATTAATTCCATGTTTCCATACATTTCTATTGTTGATTTTACTTTTAGTATGAGTAGTGAGTAGTGATTGATTAGGGATCCTATGGATCCCTAGGTTGCATGCATGTATTTGGATGATGATTAATTGATTATGCAATGAATTTTGATATGAATTTTGTGTATTGGCTACATCTATTAAATGTTGCACATTAAGTGTTTGTTAAAATGCTTAAGTGTAATTAATTGAACCTAATCAATGATATAAGCAATGAGAGTTGATATAGAGTTGATTAATTAGCCTTGCATGAATAATCTACCTTGATCTTAACATGAAAGTGTAGGATTGATATGGATTACTAGTTTACTTAATCTAGGTTATGGTAACTCTTCCAAAATATTGAAAGATTGAGGAAGAGTCCATAACCTAAGGGAGAGCCAAAATATTGAAAGATTGAGGCCTCCATCTAAATGAACCTCTTAGTCCTAACATGCAATGAAAGTTGACCTTAGGATTAATGTTCATAAATAAACTAGTCTAATCATTTTCTATTCATTAATTGTTGCATGATTGATCGTCATCACCTTATATGCTATAGCCTAGGGTCCATAGATCCTTGATCACCTTTAGTTTGCATTTTAATCCTACAAAATATCATAACCTTTCAAAAATTCCCCCCAAACCTTTTATTTTAGGCAAATCTTAAGTAGTTAAGACTAGTTAACCAATTCTAACTCATCTCTAGGGATTCGACTCTAGGTCTCCTAGATATAAATTTTGTTTGCCGTGTTAGGACATTAAAACTTCCACATAAAACTACACGTCACCAGGTCAGATATCAAGTGTCGCTAGAGAACAACCGCACCAGATCACTGCATCAGGTAGATGTCACCGGAGAGATCAAAGAACTAAAGGATATGATGCAGAAACTGATGATGAAACAGAGCGCCGATGTTAGGACATGCGAATTCTGTCACGCCACAGATCACCAGACTGACGCATGCCCCTCCCTATTCGAAGAACACGCAGATGTTAATGCAGTAGGAGGATGGAATAATGGACAGGCTAGGCAAGGACAGCCTAGATTTGGATTAGCAGAGAATGGGTTTAGTTGGAAGAATGACCAGAATTTCCAAAGACCGCGCGCTGACTGGCGCGCGCAACCTAATGCTCCCACTGGCGCGCGACCTTACGCACCAGTGACTTCCTACAACCCACCACACAGACGCACTGAAGGACAAACGCAGAATGCTCAACCACCCAAGAAGTCGTTAGAGGAAATAGTTAGTCAGTTGGCCGAAACAGTAAGCAAGAACCAGGAGCAGAACGAGAAGCGTTTCGCTCTGATTGAAAATCAGTTAACACAAATCTCTGAAACCGTAACTGAGATCTCAAACAACAGGAAAGCAGCGAAAGCCAGAGTGCAGAATGGTGTCAACGCGGTATTACTTAGATCAGGAAAGGAAACATCGGGTGCGCCAGAGACCACTCGCGCCAAGAAAAGCGCGCACGCGCAGAGTAATAGTTCACCGCCAGAATCAAGCGCACCAGTTGCAGAGACAGAGGACCCATCTAGCAGCAACGTACCACTTCCTTTCCCTGCCCAGAGCAATAAGCCTAAGAAAACCGAGCTAGATCAAGAGCTATATGACCTGTTCAGCAAGGTGGAAATCAACATTCCACTTATAGATGCACTGAAACAAATCCCTAGGTATGCGAAATTTCTCAAGGATTTATGCACAAACAGAAGAAGAAAGGAGGAAAGAAAGAGCAAGTGCAGCTGAACGCTAACGCCTCTGCAATCGTGCAACACAAGGTACCACCAAAATGCCGAGATCCAGGTACGTTTACTATACCATGTACCATAGGTAATTCTGTAGTGGATAATTGCATGATAGACTTAGGGGCATCCATAAATGTTCTACCCCATTCTTTATACACATCTCTCCGCATTGGACCACTTAAGCCCGCAGGGTTAACAATCCAACTAGCGGATCGGTCATGCAAACAACCAGTGGGCATGGTTGAAGATGTACTAGTAAGGGTAGGAGAATTGGTGTTTCCAGCAGATTTTTATGTGTTAGAGATGGAAGGAAACGTCTCTGCCGACACTGCTCAAGTATTGCTTGGCCGACCCTTTTTGATGACCGCACGAACAAGAATCGACGTATGGAAAGGAACTCTTTCAATGGAAGTCGATGGTGAGGTCATACACTTCAATATATTCAAGGGCATGCAGTTTCCACCTGATGATTCTACAATAAACGCACTGGATATTATCGATGAAGCGGTGGAAGAGGAGCAGGCGCGCCAGACACTGGCGCATTATCAGACGCGCACGAAGAAGAAGGGAACACCAAGCTGCCGACTTGAGGTATCTTGTTTCTAGTACTGAATTATGTGTTACTGACACGGCTGTCTCTCGTAACATACAGGAATCAAAGATCGCACTGAAGCAACTCCCAGAGCATCTGAAGTATGTGTTTTTGGACGACAATGAGACTAAGCCGGTGATTATAAAGAATCAGCTGAACCTGCGCAGGAAGCGTCTAGTAGAAGTCTTGCGCAACAACAGGCGCGCACTCGGATGGACATTGGATGACTTGCGCGGAATCAGTCCCAGACGTATGCATGCATCGAATTCTGTTAGAAGATGGAGCCAAACCATGCAGGGATGCCCAACGAAGACTTAACCCTATTATGATGGAGGTGGTACAGAAAGAGATCATTAAGCTGCTGGACGCTGGAATCATTTATCCCATCTCTGATAGTAAGTGGGTAAGTCCGATACATGTTGTCCCAAAAAAGGTGGAATCACCGTAGAGAGAACGCAGCAGGAGAACTAGTGCCCAAGAGGATACAGACTGGTTGGCGCATGTGCATAGACTACCGGAAGCTGAACGCAGTGACGCGCAAGGATCACTTTCCCCTTGCCGTTTATAGATCAGATGCTTGACCGATTGGCAGGTAAACCACATTACTGTTTCTTGGATGGATTTTCAGGTTACAATCAGATTCCCATAGCTGCGGAAGACCAAGAAAAGACAACGTTCACATGCCCTTTCGGTACGTTTGCCTTCCGGCGCATGTCTTTTGGATTATGCAACGCGCCAGGTACGTTCCAAAGGTTAGTAATGAGCATATTTTCGGACATGTTGGGTTCATGCATTGAGGTGTTTATGGACGACTTTACTGTGCATGGGAACACGTTTGATGAATGTCTGGAAAATTTAGATAAAGTCTTGAAACGTTGCATATCTAAGAACCTAGTCTTGAATTATGAAAAGTGTCACTTTATGGTCACGCATGGAGTAGTGCTAGGCCATATTGTCTCTAGAGAAGGGTTAAAGGTAGACAAAGCAAAAATTGATCTTATTGCTAGCTTGCCGTACCCCACTAATGTTAGAGAAATCAAATCTTTTTTAGGGCACGCTGGATTCTACAGACGTTTCATTCAAGATTTTTCTAAAATATCTACCCCATTGTCTAACCTCCTGCAAAAGGATGTAGTGTTTGACTTTACAGATGCCTGTCGCGCAGCGTTTGACGCACTGAAGCGCGCACTGACTAGCGCGCCAGTACTACAGGCGCCAGATTGGAACATACCATTCGAGTTGATGTGTGACGCGAGCGACTATGCTGTTGGGCAGTACTGGTCAGTACTTGGTCAGCGCAAGGATAAGAAACCACACGCCATCTACTATGCCTCGCGCACACTGGACCCAGCGCAGCGGAACTACACCACCACTGAAAAGAGTTACTAGCCATTGTGTTTGCCCTAGAGAAATTCCGTGCATACATATTAGGGGCCAAAGTCATCATATTCACGGATCACGCCGCACTAAGGTATTTAATGTCCAAGAAAGAAACTAAGCCGAGACTCATGCGTTGGTTGTTGCTTTTGCAGGAATTCAACATTGAAATCAAAGACAAAAAGGGCTCGGATAACACAGTAGCAGATCACCTTAGTCGAATAATCAGAGAGGAGGATCAGGGATCATTAAGGAGACATTCCCAGACGAGCACATAATGACGTTACAGGGTAAGGTACCGTGGTATGCGCACATTGTGAACTACCTGGTCACTGGTAAGTTCCCACCTACTTTTAACAAACCGCAACAGCTCCGATTGAAACATGATGCTAGACTGTACCTATGGGATGATCCGTACTTATTTAGAATAGGTCCAGATCAAATACTGAGACGTTGTATTCCAGATCATGAAATAGAGTCAGTTATAGCCTTTTGTCATGAGCATGCATGTGGAGGTCACTTTGGTCCTAAACGAACTAGTAGGAAAATATTAGATTCTGGTTTTTATTGGCCACACGTGTTCAGAGACTCATACGCGCACTGCAAAAGTTGCGATAGATGTCAGCGCGCAGGTAACATATCGGCGCGCAACGAGATGCCTCAGATGCCTATCATGGTAGATGAGGTGTTCGATTTATGGGGGATTGACTTCATGGGTCCTTTCCCTCCTTCATTCGGATTTGAATACATTCTTGTAGCTGTAGACTATGTATCTAAATGGGTTGAGGCCAAGGCTACACGAAAAGATGATGCCAAAACTGTTACTGATTCTTGCGCACTAACGTTTTCTGCCGTTATGGTGTTAACCCAAGGCAACTGATCAGTGACCAAGGAACGCATTTTTGTAACAGGTTGGTGGCACAGGTACTCAAACACTATGGAGGTCAACATAGAACTTCCACGGCTTACCATCCACAAACAAACGGCCAAGCTGAAATCTCCAACAGAGAAATCAAGCGCATACTCGAGAAGATGGTGAAGCCAACGCGCAAAGATTGGAGCCTCCGTCTGGATGACGCACTCTGGGCATATCGGACAGCTTTCAAGACCCCAATCGGCACCTCCCCATTCCGGTTAGTTTATGGAAAAGCATGCCACCTTCCAGTGGAATTAGAACATAAGGCATACTGGGCTTTGCGCGCATGCAATTTGGATCTGGATAGTGCACAACGAGAGAGAATGTTGGACTTAAACGAGCTGGAAGAGCTGCGCGCAGACGCATATGACAGTACGCGCGACTACAAGTTGCGCACCAAGATATATCACGATAAGTTTATTCTTCGTCGTTCTTTCAACATTGGTGATAAGGTTTTGTTATTCTCATCCCGTTTGAAGATCATGCCAGGAAAGTTGCGGAGTAGGTGGACCGGACCTTTCACCATCACAAAAATCTTTGCATACGGAGCCGTCGAACTCGAAGATGAAAAGGATCATCACCGCTTCAAGGTGAACGGTCAGCGAATTAAGCAGTACCTTTCGGGGCCTATTCCACCAGCACAAGAGTTCGACCTTTCAGCACCAGGGGAGTTAGGAGAGCCCGCACATGAACCATCAGCACACGCGCACTGCATACCGCGCGCGCAAAGAGACGCGTCAGAGAACCCGCGCGTCAACTCAATCGGACATTGAAGAAATACCACGGCATTGACCAAACAAGGTACTGTCGAGCCAGCGACGTTAAACCACGGCACTTCCGGGAGGTAACCCGTGCATTACTATTGCCTTCTTTACTACTTGTGCATAACGTGAGGACACGTTTTTGTTTAAGTGGGGGGGTAGTAGTACATTTAACTTAGGAGTAGAATTAAATTTTTCGTTTTTTTAGTTTAACCAAACCGAATGTGAACACATCTCAAGAGGTAATTGCGCGCGAGAAACATTGGCGTGCGCGACCTGTGTGCGCACTCGCGCACCTGTGGTAATTTGTGCTTATATGACATATTCTGATTTTTGATAATTTTTTCGAATTTTGTGTATCTCTTGAGTGGAATAACGAGGGATGTGGAGTTGATAGAAACGTCCTAGAGAAGCAGTCGATCGAACGAAGCTTGAGGATCGGTTGCATGGTTATGAGTATTCGTGGAGGTTGGTACTTCGCGGTCAAAGGAATAAGAGCAAGCTCAGTCACGCAGATGCCGAAGGCGAAACCCTACCAGCGTGACGAGACGGAAAACAGACCGTCTTCGTGGAAGTTAGTTGCTCAGGAAGGGGCGCGCGGTTGCAAACGCGTGGCCTGACTTGCGCGCGACTGATCAGAAGCGAGAGCGGGGCGTGGTTCCATAGCTGCTATCCGAAGGCCATGATTGGAAAACGTTCTAGGGAAGAATAAGATCCGGACCAGAAAGAAAGTATTCAATTCAAAGTTAAAGCTCAAAAGGCCGAAACAATGAAAAGAAGAAATTTGTGCAACAAAGTTATCAAACTGTCCGAGAACAAAAAGTGAAGCGTCAAAGACGTAAGCTCAGAAACCCTAAGACGCGGATCAATCACGTACCAGAGAAAGCGAACACGAATAACCATGCAATCGCAACTCAAGAAGAATTCGGTGACCGGTGCTTGAAAAGGACTATCTCCCAATCATCCGAATTGATATGCATTCCACAAGAGAGGTAACACAAGGTTTGGATTAATAACTTAAGTCAGTTTTGTGTTGTATAATCACAAGTGCGCAGGTTGTGAGAGTGGCGCAGACGTGTGGCGCAGTAAGTCCAATAATCACGCGTGCAGTACACAAAAGGTAAGGAAGCCGACTTGTTCAGGGACGAACAAGAGTAAGTGTGGGGGATTTGATAGAGCACAGTTGTACGCTACTTTAAGTCCTTTACATTGCTCATATTCTAACATATTTTAGTATAAGATTACGCTTTTGGTGTAGTTTTGTATCTCAGGTTCAAAAGATGAGTTAGAACAAAAACGCAACAAGAAGGACAGAAGACCACTAGCGCGCGAGAACTATAACGCGCGAGTGTGGATCGCGCAGAAGACAGCAAAACGGTGACGTCAGCAGACAGCGAGATATCCGGAACGATGATGTCATCACGCGCGAAGAATATTTCTAAATTCGGTTTTTGGAGATTTAATATTTCCTAAGCTGATTTTTAGAGATATAGATGATTTCCTACAGATATCCTTGCCTAAATATTCGTGGAAACCCTAGGAGGCAAGGCTATAAATATCAAGCTTCATGGAAATCACAAGAGAGCGATTTTAGAGAGAGTTGACGGCGCAGAGCAGAATTCCGACGCGCGCAAGCTGTCACGCGAGCCTGACGACGCACCATACAGATTTGTCTTGTTATTTTAGTTGTCTTATAATTATTCTTGAGATGTATTCAATCAGCATGAGTAGCTAAACTCACTGAACTCGGTTTGGATTTTGATCTATGAATAATATGTTTTGAGGTCTTGTTCTTAATTTGCATGATAAGTTTAGTATTATTATTCCGAACTCAATTGCATGATAATTAGGTTAGACAATTAAGCGAAGCCTTGCACCGCAGACTTAGTTGTAGAATCTATTATCTATAGTTAAACTATCAGAGTACGTGACTGTGAATGATAGGAGTAACACTAGAATAGGCAGTAGCTACCTTGACCGGATTCGTTATTGACTAGACTAGATTGAGTAATAATATCATACAGACTTTGACCGGAATGTATGTGTAGGTTATTAAGCTGTGACAGGACCTTAACCTACGTGAAAAATATATCATGTATCTTTAGTGACCAAGGATAAACATAGAAATTCATAGTGAATAAACTGAACCGAGCTCATCTCTAGCATAGTTATTTGCATCTTTTATACCTACTGTCTGTGTGTGCGCCAGTTGTACTTGCGCATCAGTTTTTTCTTTCTTTTAATTGTTTCACTCACGCTCAACCCCAATTCTTTAGCTTGTAGTTGAAAAGAGACTTCCACCGTTCCCTGTGGATTCGACCCCAGCTTGCCAATACTATACTAGTAAGGAGAGTCGGGACAAATTTGCAGCACTCAACAACGTGCTCGTCACATACCTGGTTACTCCTCTGACAAGCCCCCAACGGTAACCAACATCAACTGATTCCTTGAAGCCAAAATTAAATCCCTCTTGCGCGGAAGCTTCCTTACCAGCTATTATACCATCGCGGTATCCAATCTGCATATCAACCACATACATTCACCAATGTAAACATGATAGAAACTGCATTGATAATTTAAAGGGAAAATTACAAAAACATCACCTGGACTACCACCCAATTTCAAATTAAGGATCGGCCTACCTTAATTTTTAAATTAAGGACCGGACTACCTCAATTTTCAAATTGAGGACCGGACTACCACAATTTTCAAATTGAGGACCGGACTACCACAATTTTCAAATTGAGGACCGGACTACCACAATTTTCAAATTGAGGACTAGACTATCTCAATTTATTTAGGTATAATTATCAATATAATGAAATAATTGAAGTCTCACATCTATTTATCCATTCTCTTTGATCCAATATTTAATTTATATACTTATTATATAAATTGATGATGTTAAAAATTAGAATATATTGATATATGTTAGTATTGAATTTTCTTAGTTGATGTTTTTAATCGATCAAAATTAAGATATGAAAGATCCTTGAGTAAAAATAATAAATTACAAAATACAATCTAGACTATCTATATGAATGCATCTTCTATTTTTAATTAGTCAAATATGTATAACTAAAATTATTAGTTTCTGGTGAATGGAATTCATATAATGAGGGGTTAAGATCAAGAGATCATATATTTTCATAAACCAAATGACAATCTTAGTCGTTGGTTTTTAATTAAATTGACGACTGAATTTGCAATACATATGAGTTGATGGATTTGACAGTTATTTTTTTATTAACATCACGTTAGATTATTAATAATCAACGGTGGAGATTTATATCACAGTCTAATCAAAAGTAATATGTTTTTCTTGAACTTTACTTATATAATGAGTATATAAATTAAGGGAAAAGTTCACAAATTCAACCACCCATTTTTATTCATAACCAACTTTAATCTCAACCGTTGACTGATAAATTTCAATGGTTTAGATTTCGTCCCACTGTTTTACAAATATGCTATGTCCTTCTAGATCTTCACACTATAAATTAAATATTGGATCTAATTTATTTTTATATCAATTCAATTATTTCATTATATTGATAATTATACCTAAATAAATTGAGATAGTCTGGTCCTCAATTTGAAAATTGAGGCAGTCCGGTCCTCAATTTGAAAATTGAGGTAGTCCGGTCCTTAATTTGAAAATTGAGGTAGTCCGATCCTTAATTTGAAATTGGGTGGTAGTCCAAGTAATGTTTTTGTAATTTTCCCTAATTTAAAATAATTCGATCACTTAAGAGAGCAATAGATTCAGCATACTGTTTGGAATCCTTCGCGTCTTTTCTGCCACTCTCTGTCCAAGTCAGATGTTTCAACTACTTCATTGGAATCATCCCAAAAATCATCTTCATGTGTAGACCAATTCTTACTATCATCTATAAGCAAAAAATTGTTACTTTTAAGTTAAAAGTTCCCACCTTTAGCATATTCCTACCAGTGAAAAAAAAGGCGTCGCCTAGGCGAGCAAAAAATTGTTACTTTTAAGTTACAAGTTCCTACCTTCAGCATATTCCTACCAGTGAAGAAAAAGGCGTCGCCAAGGCGATCGGGTGATGAAAAAAATGCCTCTGGGTAGGGGTGGGCATAATCCGAACCGACCCGCTAACCCGACGAGAACCGAGTTATTTGGGTCGGGTTGACCCGATGAACAGTAAAATTGTGGACGGATTCGGGTTAGCCATCGGGTTATTCGACTCGAACCGATGACCCGATGATTAAATAAAATTAATTACCATAATAGGGTTGGAACCCTTTATCTCTCCTAACTATTCATTCACACATTCCAAAGCTGAGTTTGCAAAGCTGCCTCCTTTTCGCTCCTCTTTGCCAGAGGATTATCACAGTATAAAAAGTGGAGGTCGGCGGATAAAGAAGGCTGTTTGCCGCAAATATGGCGACACCAGCTCATGCCGCAGCCGTTAAATCGCTCAACAACGGCCCGGGACGGCGATGTTTTGTGGGTAGTCACTTGTTGCTTGTTTTGAGCATGGAAATTTCAACTGTTTGGAATTTTAGTGCAGTCAATTTTAGGATTAAATTCAATTTGATATGTGTGTGGTAGACCCGTCAAAGCGGATGGACGGGTGATAAATGGATGAACGGTAAATGGATGGATGATAAACGGTTATCATCCGTTTAATCCGTTAAACTTAAATGGATAAATGGACGGATTGTAAACGGATGATGGATTAATGGATAATCCATTTATCCGTTTATCATCCGTTTATCATCCATTTACCATCCGTTTATCCATTTATCATCCGTTTACCGTTTATGAGTTAATTATAAATGGATGGTAATAGGTTGATAAACGGATGGTAAATGGACACTAAATGGATGGTGGTTCATCCGTCAATCCGTTTACCATCCGTTTATTAAATGGATGGTAAATGGATATGGTTCATCCGTTTCATCCATTTAATAAACGGATGGTAAACGGATGGATAACTTTATCCGTTTAACTTAACGGATGGTTAATGGATTGATTTAAACGGACGGATGATGGACAATAAACGGATATGGATAAATTTGACATGTCTAGTGTGTGGGATGAGAATTGAGGCTTATGCTATTCTTTTATGTTTGATTTTGTTATGATTAGTTTAGGATGTGCGTGTTAATTAGGGTTTGATTTTTGTCTGGACAATTCAAGAAATTTGCTGATAAGATAGAAGACATTGAGATTGATGTATATCGAAGCTTGGATCCGATGCAAGCTGAGCCGACTGAGGGGTTCTACATCGTACGTGACTGCCTATTGAATGGAGAGTAAGTGGTTTTTGATTTTTTTTATTGGAATGGACTCGTGGTGTATCTGATGAAAGCTGAACCGTCTTAGGCGAGTGCGATCGTGTTTGAAGTTTCTGCTGACGATTATATGAATTTCCTACTTTAATTTCTAGGAATTGAACATTGCTGAGGATTTTGCAGCGGTTTGTGAAGAGATCACACCCCTTGTCCAAAATTTACCCCTCGAGCTGTTGCACAAAGAAATGATACTGTCAAAACTTGTCTCTAGATTAACAATGAAAGCAAGATTGTCTCTTGAGCCTATTTTACGGTATACACTCTGTTTATTTATATGTATCATCTCCAAAAAAGAATATCTGTATCTTACTCAGCGTGGACATAACTCCATTTCTAGTGTAGCATTGGTCAAGGCCTTACTTGCATATTGTGTTACTTTCCTGATCATGTTTAATTATGTGGGTCTCTCCATCAGGTTAATTGCAGCTTTGTCTAGAGATCATGTGGAGGACTTTCTGCCGTACGTCTCCATACTTTTCTTGATCTGCTCTTGCTCTTTCATTGTCTTCAATTTTGTATTCATGGTCTTATTTTCATGCTTGGAAATTGCGGAATTCTTCCACGTGTTGTGAATTTGATAATTTCTTTACTGCAAATGGGGCTGAGAGGGAGCCTGATATCATCGAACAAGTCTCTTTTCGTATTCATTAACTTTCTTCTGCATGATTTTCTGACACCATTGAGACTGATTTCTAACACCGCATTATGCTCTACCCTAGATGTGCCAACTGGATAAGCTCCAACATTAACTAGTACTTGCATATTTTTTACTTGGATTTGAAACCAAAGAATAACTAATTTTCACTGGTTTTTTGAAATTTAGTTTTGCATCATTATTGGCGTTCTGTTGACCATCACCCATTGGTGGCCTGAGAGAGATCATCCTTCAAGTCAAGAACTACAAGATCTTCTCTTAAACAATGTTCCACCATTCAAGCTCCACTTGTCGATAATCCACTCCTACAAAAGTGAAGATCAGTGGCTGCATTTGTGTTATAAATGTAATTATATCATTATCATGTACAACACTAAATATATCATTATCTAGCCCTCTGCATAGCTTTATAGCCTTGATTTTTCCCATTTTTTAGGGCTCCGATTCGTTTCAATTCTGCAACCAGACAAAGAATTCCGAAGCTGATAGAAACGATAAGTTACGGTAGGATTAGATTAGGTCGCAGTGGCCATCAATGGGGTTGAGCTATGAAGAGATTGGCGAGAGGCGATCGAGGTCGAGGAGAGAGATAGGGTTGTCGATTCAAGAGCTGGAGATGTGCGCAAGGGATTTCGCTCACCAAACGCTGTCGTATATGTTGTTAAGTTGCGCAGTTACTAAAGAATGGTATGCCGTTTTGATAATATTTTCTGTTATTGAGATTTATGACGTCAAAATTTGGAATAATGCGAATCTTTTTATTTTCACTAAATATTATTGTGATGCTAAAATATTGGACATAATCACACAAGTGCCACCACTTCAAAGTTCCATTCATTCTTCAGCAACTATGCGCAAAGAGCATTATGTAACTTCAGGCGGAGGATCGGACGTCGAAAGTGAAGTAGAACTTGTTGGATATCTGTTCATTTGTAGTATCAGAAACAGATAATGGTGGCAAAAAACTCGACAAAAAGGTGAAAACAATAACCTCATTTGATTTGAGTTCAGGCTTTGTGACATGAGCAACAACTTCCACACTGATAAGGGGTTTGGATGAATCTTTGTTCTCTGGATGAGTGGATATAATGCAGGACTTATACTGCAAAAAATCTCCTACATCGACCTGCATCAAAACTGTTATGAATACTGTGGGTATAGTAAACTGATCAGAGAAGAGACGTCGAAATGAAGCTCATCATATGAATATATTCAAGTGGCTTAGAAAATATTCTGGTGTAAGAGGTAATAACTTACAGGTCTCAGAAAGTCAACGCGATCGATTTCCATGAAGACCGGTGTTAGGACCGTGATTAGTTATACCTCACGAGGTCTAGAAACTGTTAGGGACGTAAACCAAGTTTGCAGGTTCAAGTACCTCAGAAATAAAACGCAGCGAAATTACGTCTAAAGATTCTTTGTTAATCTAAAGACTGTACAAATACCTACAATATTTGTACACATGTAACAGTAATACTAACTATCACAAAACAAGTCACATATACCTGTTGGTCCCGGAACACCAATCGCGACTCCAGACTAGTCCCTCAGGTTCCGAACCCCGACTCCGTCTTCTCCAATGATGAGTATCCTCAGCAGATCTCTAACTCAATGCCTAGTGAATAATGGCAGATGCTGCTCTCGAAACTCCTCTGGAACATGTCCTCCGACAAGTCCTGCTATGGACAACCACCTCTTGTGGTACCTGAAGACAATCACTTCCTGTGATGTCTGTCCTGAGACAACCACCTCCTGTGGTCGTTGACGTCAGACCATCACCTGTGATATCTCCTTGAGACAACAACCTCCTGACCTGAGACCATCACCTCCTGTGATATCGCCCTGAGACAACCACCTCCTGTGGTCGCTGACTTGAGACCATCACCTCCTGTGATATCTCCCTGAGACAAATACCTCCTGCAGTATCTCTCTGAGACGACTACCTCTTGTAGTATCTCCCTGAGACAACTACCTCCTGTAGTATCTCCCTTGAGATCATCACCTCCTGTGATATCTTCCTCAGTCAACCACCTCCTGTGGTTAGTGACCATAGAACATCACCTCCGGTGATGTCTCCCCGAGACCATCATCTCACATGATGCTTTCTACGATGCTCTTGATGATGTCTACCTGAGATCTCTTCGGATGTCTCCTTTATATAGGTGTCCAACACCTCTAACAACCTCCTAGATTTTCTCTAACAACCTTCCAAATCCGCTCTTGACCCTGATTCACAAATATTCCACAAATATATATGATTCGATCAAGACATTCAAGATATTCGGTCACCATAACAACTGTCCTTAAGTTGTCGTAGATTTTCGCAGCTACTTGATTGATTAGGTTTCGTCTTCGTTTCGTTCAAGACGCTCTGTGTCCGACACAGGTTTCCATCCCTCTTTGGTATCCGTCAGGTACATGAACCTGCACACTCAACTAAAACATCAGTCGAGTGTTGTCATCATCAAAACCCATTGGGGTACATGTTCCAACAACCGGTCTTGCACCTTTAAAATCATAAGCAGTTGCAAAAGCCAGCTCAAAAGCTCGCCGCATCTAGAAACCTCCGAAGATCCGGCCTTGTGTATTTCTATGTTGAGGCTGACAAATTAAAGAGTTCTCGCGGCAAGTTCTTCTGATGTCATTTTCAGGGAATAATGAGTCAGTTCTGATAGTTTCCTCTTTTATGAGGTTTACTTTGTTTTCATCCTTTTTCTTCTTTCTCATTTCATTCCTTTCTTCTGCTTCTTTCCATAGCAACTTCTCTCGTCCAGTTTCCGGAGAAATGGGGTTGACATGAGCTGACTTCCTAGTCCTCGAATCACGAGCGACGAAGGTAAAGTTTGCTACAAGTGCAACTGAATCTATGGGATCTCGATTGTCTGCAACATGATTACAAACTGTCAATAGTGTCTAGATAAAACTTGAGTAACATGTTGGCATGTTTGAATAAAATTTACCTGTCCCAAACTGAGTTACTTTCAGCTGAATCTCGACCGATGACCGTCCAACCCATGTAACTGCCCCGGAAATGTTTAGATCAAAATCCACATAAATAGGTTTCTTCAACAAAAAGTTGTCAACAGAGGCAGTCACCAATAACAAAGGCCTTCTTGTTCCATCTTCATTACAGCAATGCTATAAATAAACAATGTGGATCAGAAACATTACCAGTCAAAGGTTAGAAAATATAATGCAAGATTTTACTTTAAAGGACACAACACCTGCAGCAAGAGCGTCGAGGTCTTCAATCACCTTCCCTATTCTGATCTCATTCCAAGGGTTCCTGTATTGTTCCCGAAGTACAACATCAGATGAGAATTTGTATGTAATGGAAGTCCTGCTGGATGATGGAGTTTTCATCGTCAATCCGCATTTTTCCAGGGCTTCAACTAATGTGTTTTCATGCACATTTGACCTTGCTTCCCAGAGAGCTTTGGTTACTGGTGAATGATACATTCCCGGCCATAAGCTAACCGGCTTAGGAATCAAAGAACCAATGTCAACAGGCGATGAGCCGAACAGAGGCGCACTAACATTTGACACTACATAAATAGTATCTGATGAAAGTGATAAGTCAGCCTCTGCCAATGTGCAAGAATTTGATAAATCTAACAATTCCATGAATGTTGGATGTTTTGGAAAACTGATCACAAACAACTTTATTTTCTGTTTTTAGGTTATACAAGTTTAAGGTTGTACTTATAAGAGAATTTCGGAACTGGCAAGTTGAACCAGTTTTGGGAAAGTCTAAGCTTGACCAAATCTAACTTTCTCATATAAAATATGACAAACTCAGAGAAAACATCAAAGTCAAGTAATTAAAATTAATTAAACTAAACATAAATTTTTATATAAATATAAAGTATAATATAATTTAAAATATAATGTTAATCAAATTTAAAATTTAAAATTATAAATTAATGATTTGGCCACGTTCCAAAAATTATAACAATGATATATAAACAATAATTATTTTAAAATTTTAAGCTGAACATATAAATTCAATTATAAAAATTAAAATATAGCATAACTTAAAATATATAGTTAGTAAGATTTTAATATCTATTAAATGTTTAAAATTAAATAATAATTAGCAACAACCAAAAACACTTTAAATTACTTAACACCCACAGACAACACACACAACACAACAACAAAGACAGTAAAGACAATAAAGACTATGAAGAGAGTAAAGACAGTAAAATCAATTAGGACAGAAAAGATAGTAAAGACAGTAAATGTAATAAAGGCAATAAAGATAATAAAACACACACTAGTACAAAATAGTTATTTAACAGCGCTTAGAAATAAGCGCTGTAAAAAAATACACTTTTAACATCGCTTCAATTAATAAGCGCTGTTGTAAGGTAAACAAACACAGCGTTTTATGAATAAGCGCTGTCAAAAGTTTACTACATCGCTTATTCATATAAGCGCTGTCTAAAGGTCTACTTTTAACAGCGTTTAAAGGTATAAGCGCTGTTGAAAGTCTTAATTTAGACAGCGCTTACATGAAAAGCGTTGTAAATAGTATACGACAGCGCATTTATTATAAGCGCTGTCTAAATTAATACTTTCAACAGCGCTTATACCTTGAAGCGCTGTGATTACTATACGACAGCGCTTTTGTTATAAGAGCTGTCTAAAAATAATGAATGTGTGTACTGCAGAGTTTATTTAATTTTTTTGAAACAAAGTAAAAATAATAATGCTCTTGATACAGAACAGAGGATGCTGAGTTTTTGGAATAACAAAATGGATCACCCTAGGAAGGTGCATTTTAGCAGTTTTTGAGCTCCCGGTGTCAGAATTGGACCCATAATACCTCGTTTCGAAGAGAACGACGAGGCCGTCAGAAATCACCAGCTTCGCTCGTGAGGTATGGTGTTTTTTGGGCAAATTCGGTCGTTTACTATTTTATTTCGAATTTTTAGTATTTTTCCATTATTTTTGAATATTTTATTATTTTTGTTTTAGAGTTTTGTTGTTTCCCTATATAAGGAAATTTAGTTATTATTGTTAGACATTTGATTTTGAAGTTTTCTGATTTAGAACATTAGTTTGTTTTGCTAGTTGAACTACTTGTATTTTTATGATATAGAGCGATCCTATCGTAAGATGACATGTATGCTTGGGAGGGATGGCATGTATGCTTGGGAGGGATATGGCATGTATGCTTGGGAGGGATGGCATGTATGCTTGGAGGGATATGCATGTATGCTTGGGAGGGATATGGCATGTATGGTAATATTTTGTCCAAGTGATGTTGCCAACTATTGTGCTTGGAGGTGTATATATTATGACTAATTTATCATGTTTATAACATCGTTTCAAATAATAAACTGATTTATAACAGCGTTTAATTTAAAAAAGCGCTGTCGTAATTAGGGTTCTAAACCCTGAACCCCGAACCCTAACCCTTAATCCAAACCCTAATTATAACAGCGTTTAAATAAATAAACGCTGTAATATATATTAAAATTAATAATAAAATAATTACTTTTTACAGCGTTTAAATTAAAATAAACGCTGTAAATTTGTAATTAATAATTTTAAATCGAAAAAATGTGTATATTACAGCGCTTATTCCTTGTAAAAGCGCTGTAAAAGACATCTTTTTAGTATTTTTAAGTTTTAAAAATCAGGTAATATATTTTAAAGTTTGTTGTTAAGTTAAGAATTTAAAAACTCAATAAGTAACATTCAATTTATTAAATTATCATGAGAACATATATAAGCATTTGAAATCATTGTCATATAAAAGTTTGTACTGTGTCTCTTTACTAAGCAATTGGTTGAACAATGTACATTTTTGATCAACTATACTTTTCATTAATCAAAACCCAACAAAAATGCAAGTCAATAATTATTTTTGAAGTAAATGAGTTATTAGCTTCATCAATCAAATTTTCAACTAAATTTGTTTTTTAAAAATCAATAAATTCTGAAGAAAAAACAAAACAAATATCAACGGTTTATAACAGCGCTTATTATGTTTAAGCGCTGTTGTAAATAGTATACGACAGCGCTTAAACATGATAAGCGCTGTTGAAAGTTTTTTAATTCGAATTTCTTTAAAAAAATACTCTTTAACAGCGTTTATATATTTTTAAGCGCTGTTAAAGAAAGAAATGACCTGATTGGTCGACTCAGTTTCGCGCAGATTTTAATCCCAATCGTTGCTTAAAATAATCTAACGGTCCACATTCCATATTTAAAATTTCGGAATTTTTAATTACGCGCCCAAACTTCCCGCTACAATCTTTCTATATATATCAAACTTTACATTGAAATTTTTGTGTCAAAATTATTTTAGTTCTTCACCGATTCCAGTAAGGATAAACACCTTTTTTTTGTTAAGCTTTTATGTTTTGCTTCGTTTTATATTAACACCATGATATTAACACTGTTATTTTTTGCAGATTTGTCGAATTTTGTGATAATGTCGAGGGTAATATGACAAATTCAAGACGAGCACTGAGACAAATTCAAGACGGGCAATGAGACAAGTTCAGGACGAAGGCTAGGGTTTTGGTCCATAATTTTTTATTTGATAATGTTTGTAAAAAATTCGAAACTTAAAATCGATTTCAATTTCATTGTAAAATTACGATTTAAATAATAAATAAAAAGAATTTATAATCAAAATCGATTGCCTTTAAAGCGGTTTTAATTATTATTAAATTTCAAAAACTGTTTTTTCTAATCCCCGAAAATATTATAATAAACGCTGTTAAAGAAAGAAATTCTTAATAATATCGATTTAATTTTTTTAAAATAATTAAGATTTTACAGCGCTTAAATAAGAAAAACGCTGTTGTATGTTAACATACAACAGCGCTTAAATATAAAAAAGCGCTGTTGTATGTTTTATGTTTTAAACGCTGTTAAAAATAACACTTTTTTATGTTTTATATAAAATATTTTTATTATTTTTATTTTCTAATTATTTAAATTTTTAATTATACAACAGCGCTTATTTTTTTAAGCGCTGTCAAAAATTGTCATTTACAACAGCGCTTTTTATATTTTAAGCGCTGTTAAAAGTGTTTACAAACAATAGTGCTTCTTTTAAAAAAACGCTGTAATATATCAGTGATTTACAACAGCATTCGTTTCAACAGCGCTTCAAGAAGCGCTGTTAAAGGACAAAAAAAAGCTTTGTTAAATAACTAATCTGTAGTATTGACAAAGTGGCCAAAATTAGCAAAAACCAAGACTTGGATGTAAGAACCACCAAAAAGCAATACTCAATCGAAGCCAATAACTGTACAACTAACAGCAAGGACCCAGCTACTAACAACAGACATTCATAAATCAAAAGATACCAACATGAGATAATACATGCTACCAACATAGTTACGGTCTGTTCTTAAAAATTATGACAGTTAAAACAGTTGTATGTAAATAAAATTAAAATTATTTCAAAACATTATATTGAATTGAAAACACTTATAATATTTACTAAATTGAACATTAAAGTGTAACCACAAATATAAAATGTAGTATACTTTAAAATATAATGTTAATTTATTTTTAAAATTAATTTAATGGTGTAATATTAAATAATAAAAATAATTACCATTAGTCCACAATTACGTTAAGGGTAACGTTATGGTCCAAAATTATGACAGTTATAACAATTATATGTAAATAAAATTTTAAATTATATAATTAAATAGAACAAAAATATATTAAAAAATTAAAAAAATTTACTAAAAATGTTATAATAATATTAAACTAAATAGTTAATTTCAATCAAAATTTATATTAATTCATAAGTTTATAAGAGTAACAATAATTATATATAGATAAAAGAGATAAATTATAATGTTACCAAAAATATTACTATTTAAAATTAATTAAACTAAACTATATGTTTATGTTTATGTAAATATAAAATATAATATAATTTGAAATATAATGTTAATGAGATTTAAAATTATAAAATAACGATTTGGCCATGTTCCAAAAATTATAACAATGATATATAAACAAAAATTATTTTAAAATATTAAGCTGAACATTTAAATTCAATTATAAAAATTAAAATATAGCATAACTTAAAATATATAGTTAGTAAGATTTTAATATCTATTATATGTTTAAAATTAAATAATAATTAACAAAAACCAAAAACACTAAACATTATTTTACACCCACAGACAACACACACAACACAACAACAAAAACAGTAAAGACAATAAAGACTATGAAAATAGTAAAGACAGTAAAGCCAATTAGGACAGAAAAAGACAGTAAAATTAATAAAGACATTA
>QZGG01000875.1:32500-94328 GCA_006409495.1 Sedum album
GTCCCTTCATGCTCACCGCTTCCCAATAGTTGGTGAGCAGGCGCGTGTAGCGCTGACAGCGCGTCGTTGTGCACTGCAAATCTAAATTTATATCCTACTCAAAACTAGTGTAGCAGTAAGTAGGGTCGAACCCAAGGGAAAGTAATCTAGTGTCAGATTTAATCTACTAGCTAAGTCTACTCCTAACAGGGGGTTTGTTTGAAAGATTGTTTGTAAACTAAAACTAAAGGATTGACTAATAAATGAGAAAACACAGTTCAGGGAATCTCGTTGCAACTAGTAATCACAGACCAGACAAATTTCAACCTAGTAAATTATAGTTGTTCTAATCAGATAGTCCCGCTAGGGTAGTTACCTAATTCTAGTTCTATCCTCTATTACCCGCTAGAGTCTCAAGAAGATGTAACAATAACCTAATCCAACTACCACAATAGCTCCACCGCTAGGCTTTACTACTATGACAATTCAATTCGATATCATGCAATTGCTATAAACCTAAGTTTACCGCTAGGCTGAGTTAGCAAATAACAATACATGCAATTATAACAAAGAACAGAATTCATAGATTAAAACTTGCTATTCAATGATCTCATACAATGTTGCAACTCAATTCCCCAAACTGTAGGGAAATTTAGCTACTCATAGAAAACATTGTAACAAAAAAAAGACTGAAATTGAGTTCGAAGAGTTATCGTTTTTCTGAAGACTAAGGATTGAAGCTGCTTGCAATTCTCTACTATGTGCTCTGGAATTCGCCGTCCAAAGATTATCTCTCAATTAGGATGAAACCCTAATAAAAGCTACTGATTTTCTGAACTGGGCCGGGCCGAATCGCGCGGACCCCTTGGAATTAATCCGCGGACCCTTAAGATTTCTATATATTCAATCGTCCGCGGAGTTAATACTGCAGCGTCCGCGGCTGACGTCATGCTGACTCCTTCTGCTTCTTCCCTTCGTCTTCGTGCTCCGAATCCGTCTAAAATTACTCGATAAACGTGTAAAATCTCCGTTGCACTCCAAATATGCCTGAAACGCAAAACACGACAATAAGGTAATATTTCGCAAATAAAGCATATAAGAACAACGGAAATAAGATAATGATGGATCGTATAAATACGCTCCATCAAACTCCCCCACACTTATCCTTGTTCGTCTCGAACAAGTAAAGATCTAGACTATAGATTCGAATCAATCAGAGTATACTGTAACTACATGACAATCCAACTCATGATATTCTATCTAATCATCTCATCAACATCTGCATAATCATCATCAATAATGCTCAATCTGCACTCAACAATATAGAATACTCAAGTCAAGATATCCATGAATAATGTAGAGATAGTCCTTTTCAGATTCCTAACTTCATTCTTCAATTCACAATCCTAATCACACTAACAGTTGAGTTTTTAATATGGCATCCGAACATACTATTAGATAAATTCATTGGCAACAACAAACTTTTATTATTTTTTCTTTTTTTTCTGAATTTTCTGATTTTTTTTGATGGCTTGCCTTATTTTGGCTTGTGCCATTGGTTAAAGCAAGTGCTCAAGTGGGAAGTGTCTTGGTTTTCTTCCTAACCCCCGGCACTAGTCAATAACCAATATAAAACAAAAAACATTCGTTGCCAATGAACTATCCACATATAGATTTCACTTCTCTTCTTGTCCTTTTTACGCGAGTCAAGATGAGGGTCGCTCATCTCTTTTCCCGGTTACTCAGACAAGAGATTAGATAATCTTTTTCACAATTCGGAATGCCACAATATCAACTCAACATATAGCGCAATTATTCATGCAAATATCAGAATGAATGTCAAATCCCTCTAGGACATTTTCTATCAACTCTACATCACCAGATATCTCAACTCAAAAGCATTAATCATCAAGCACAAACATCAAAAACATCAGATTTCATGCATGCAGATATATCAGAAATCATAGGATAGAACATCATTCATATAAGATCATCATTTCATCACAGTATACAATGATAATTCTCCTCTTCGACTCATAAAACAAAATAAAAACAGACTCTTAGACTCTAAACTGACTCGATTTCCCTCCCCCACACTTGAAATATGCCGTGTCCTCACGGCACAACATACAACAAGAATGAAGAAGGGGACACAGACACTAAAAACGATAAAAGATGTGATAGGGAACAAGTGACTCCCCTACTGATCCTCAGGTGGAGGAGAAGGCTGCAAGTACTCAGGCGGTATGGCCGCTCCCGGAGTCCATCCCAAAGGAGGTTGCACTGGCTGGAAACCCTGCATGCCAAGAATCTGAGAGCGAAATGAGTTAAAGAAAAAATAAATCTGCTCAGATGTAAACTGGCCCTGCTGGGCCCTAGGCTGCTGTGGCTGCTCATTCGCTGTGCCAGGGCTCAGCTATCACACACCTCCCGTCTGCTTCCTAGGCCTACTCGTCTAGGTGGACTGTCTGCTGGTCGAAGTCTCTCAGTAGCAAAATAAATCCAGATATACCTATCAGCAGTGCGGGACCACCTGATATGCTTCCCTGCTAGGAATATCTCCTCATCAGCCCATGAGTACGAAAGCAGACGATGCTCTGGCGGGACAGGGTGGGGATGCAGTGCGCGAAGCATGAAAGTGATCATGCCTCCACAAGTAACTGGCCCGGACGATCTAACCTGACTCCAATGTGTCAGCACATAGTGACTCCAGTTCACCACTCTTCCTCTGCTTAGCAAAGCTAGAACGGCTAAGTCATCCTTTGTCATCTTGTCGCCTCCATTTTTTCGGGCGTGGAGAGTCCTGGCCATCATGAAATGGAGAGCAAACAGTACCGGCCTACCAATCTCTCGCGCCTTGGTCTTGCTCGGGTAAAAAGCCGTATTCAGACCAGAGACCTCCTCCCATGCTCGCTCCCTCTCGGCCCTGTGCATCGAGAGATACTCGCCGCCAGACCTCCATCCAAACACAGCTCTCAACTGCTCAGTAGAAACTCTATGCGTAACTCCTCTGTGGCTGTACTGAAAATCTGTAGGATCATAAAGTCTTGAAAGGCCTAGCGTGCCCAAAAACTTGGCTGTATCCTCTACATCCGCCTGTCCGTACAATCCAAAAAATCTGGGCCACCCGCTTTGGCGAAGCATGGCCTGAGCTTCGTCATAGATCCCCATCCTTTCCATAAATGGGCGGCATGGCCAAATAGTGTCCAGATGAGGCACCTGTAAGAACGTGTCCCGGAATGCGCACTGCTTGCGACGGTTCACCTCTCTCAGCCTGGCTACGAGTTCTTCTTGCTCCACTCATTCTTCCGAGATCGGAATATAATCCAAATCAGCTTGTCTCGCGGACCCTTAATAGAATTATCCCGCGGACCCTTAGCAATATAGAGAAAATCGTTCAACGTCCGTGGCAGTAATTCCTTTACCGTCCGCGGATAGTGCCCAGATCCGATTCCGACGATGGCCGACCACTACCTCCGATCCACAAACTAATTCGACCCAGAACAATCAAATCCCAAGCTTCAATTCAGCACAGTTACAATAAACCACAATCCTTCGAAGGTAAACCCAATCCGACACCCAAACCACCGAATACACAAAACCGTAACTCCAAATCCCACTCTCCTTCGCAATTCAAAACAACATCCGTTTAATAACACAAAAACAATCCGTACCTGACCGAGTGGGTGGTTGAAGTCGGTGACCAGGAGGTGGAGACGCGACGGAGCTTCGGCGTGTGTAAGTGTCGAGTGTGTTCAAAATTAGGGATTTCTAATTTCAGCCAATTTTCGACACCCGCGGACCCTAATGAATTTACCTACGCGGACCATGAAGAGTTGTAAATTATTCATAAACGTCCGCGCAAAAAATTCCAAAGGACGTCCGCGGTGGACGCTGGTTCACACCCGCGGACCTCTAAGAATTATTTGACGCGGACCCTATGGTATTTTCTCAAAATTCTGTAACGTCCGCAGATTTATTTCAAGGGACGTCCGCGGTGCACGCTGAATTATCTGCCTGCAATCGTCTTGAAAACCTAAGGAGCAGAACACACATGCACTGAAAGTGCACTGATCACCGTATCACATCAAAAATAAGAGAAAAACATAAAAAAATGAAAGGAATTATAACTAAGTACACTCGGGTTGCCTCCCGATAAGCGCACTGGTTTAACGTCGCTGGCTCGACGATACCTGATATCAATTCTCCATTACAGGTTCTGCTAAAGGAATATCAGCATCTGAGGGGAATGTCCCTCCATGATAAAGCTTGACTCGTTGTCCATTTACAACAAATTTTTCTCCAGTGCTAGTCTTCTCCAATTCCAAAGCTCCATTGTTGTAAACTTTTCGCACAGTATATGGACCTATCCAACGAGAATGAAGTTTTCCAGGCATTAGACGTAATCTAGAAGAAAATAATAATATGCTGACCGACTTCAAAAGACCGTCTAAGAATGTATTTGTCATGATACATCTTAGTTCGTTCTTTGTAGTCAATCTGACTATCATAGGCTTCTAAACGCAATTCTTCTAGTTCGTTCATCTCTAGCTTCCGTTCTACACCTGCACTAGCCAAGTCAAAGTTACACGATTTAATAGCCCAATAAGCTTTATGCTCTACCTCAACTGGCAAGTGACATGCTTTTCCATACACAAGCCTGAACAGAGTGGTTCCAATAGATGTTTTGTAGGCTGTCTAAGCCCACAAATCATCAAACACATACACTGGAAGGCTTCACATCTTCTCTATATGGACTTAATTTCCCTGTTGGATATTTCTGCTTGTCCGTTGTTTGGTAAGCTGTATACTGTGGTAACTCCAAATTGTTTAAACACTGTTGCAACCCATCTATTGCAAAAGTGAGATCCTTGATCGCTTATCACCGCCTTCGGTACTCCATACCTGCAAAAGATATTAGTACGCAGAAAATCCACTACAGTCTTACCGTCATCAGTTCTTGTAGCCTTAGCCTCTACCCATTTTGACACATAATCCACAGCCACAAGAATATACAGATAACCATGAGACATAGGAAACGGACCCATAAAATCAATCCCCCAGATATCAAACACTTCATCAACAACAATGGGATTTTGAGGCATCTCATTCCTAGCAGAAATATTACCAACTCTCTGACATCTATCACATGCTTTACAGTGCTCATATGCATCTCTAAACAAGCTAGGCCAAAAGAAACCACTATCAATAATTTTCCTAGCAGTACGCTTTGGTCCAAAATGGCCACCACATGCATGTTCATGACAAAAAGATAAAACAGATGGGATCTCACTATCAGGCACACAACGTCTAACAATCTGATCAACACCAATTTTCCATAGATATGGATCATCCCAAATGTAATACCTAGAATCATGTTTCAACTTCAATTTCTGAGCTTTATTTAGAGATGGAGGAAACGTACCTCCTACCAGGTAATTGACTAAGTCAGCATACCATGGTACCTTCTCAATGGCAAATAGATGTTCGTCTGGGAAAGTGTCAGTAATTGCCACAGCTTCCTCCTCAAGGACTATCCGACTCAGATGATCAGCAACAGCATTATCACTCCCTTTCTTATCTTTGATCTGTAAGTCAAACTCCTGGAGTAATAGAATCCATCTCATCAGCCGTGGTTTCGTCTCCTTCTTGGCTGTCAAATATCTGATAGCTGCATGATCAGTAAAGACAATCACTTTAGAACCAAGTAAATAAGGACGAAATTTTTCTAAAGCAAAGACAACAGCTAAAAGTTCTTTCTCAGTAGTAGAATAATTTTTCTGCGCTGTGTCTAAAGTCCTGGAAGCGTAATAATAACCACTGGCTTCTTGTCCTTCCTCTGTCCAAGTACTGCACCTACAGCATAGTTACTAGCATCACACATAATCTCAAAAGGTTGACTCCAATCTGGTGCTTGTACTATTGGTGCAGTAATAGGGCTGCCTTCAGTTCATCAAAAGCTGTCTTACACTGCTCATCAAAATCAAACGGTACATCTTTCTGCAGCAACTTAGACATAGGCAGTGAAATCTTCGAAAAGTCTTTTACAAACCTGCGATAAAAACCGGCATGTCCTAGAAAAGACTTCACAGCTCGTTGGTCAGTAGGATAAGGCAAACCACGAATAACATCAATCTTAGCTTTATCTACCTGAATGCCATCCTTAGATACTATGTGACCTAAAACAATACCTTGAGTAACCATGAAGTGACATTTTTCATAATTCAGCACTAAGTTACTCTCAATACAGCGTGTAAGAACTTTTTGCAAACTGTGTAGACATTCATCAAAAGTATTTCCATACACCGTAAAGTCATCCATGAATACCTCTACACAGTCATTTAACAAATCAGAAAATATACTCATCACAACACGCTGAAATGTACCCGGAGCATTACACAACCCAAAAGACATGTCTTATCCTGGTCCTCTAACGCAATAGGAATTTGATTATAACCAGAATAACCATCCAAGAAACAAAAATAAGGCTTACCTGCGAGCCTATCAAGCATCTGATCAATGAATGGCAAAGGAAAGTGATCCTTACGTGTAGCGGCATTCAATCTGCGATAATCAATACACATTCGCCATCCATTTTGTACTCTCTTCTGAACTGATTCGCCCTCATCATTAATCTCAACTGTGAATCCTGTCTTTTTAGGGACTACATGCACTGGACTCACCCATTCACTGTCAGAAATAGGATAAATAACACCAGCATCAAGTAATTTCTGTACCTCTTTCTGGACTACCTCCATCATCTGAGGATTCAATCTGCGCTGAGGTTGTCGTACTGGTCTCGCACCATCCTCTAAAAGGATTCGATGCATACACACAGTAGGACTAAGTCCTTTGATGTCAGCTAGTGTCCATCCTATGGCTGTCTTGTGCTCCTTCAACACACGTGTGAGTCTCAACTCTTGCTCCGGCTCTAGATCCTTTTTGATAATCACCGGTAAAGTTTCTGCTTCTCCCAAAAAGATATACTTCAAATGATCAGGAAGCGTCTTTAGTTCTACAGTAGGAGCCTGCAAAACAGAAGGGACAGGTATAGGGTTACTACACAGTTTAACATCATTAATCTCATACCTGATGCTGTCCACAGCTTTGCAGCTCTCACTAAGAACCTCCTCCAAGTTATCTTCTCCACACAAGAATTCATTCTTTAATACATCTGATTCATCCATCACCTCTATTGAATGAATTCCTGCAACATTAGAAGGATACTGCATAGATCTAAACAAATTAATCTTCACTACCTCTCCATCTACCTCCATGGAGAGCTCACCTGTCTTTGAATCGACCTTTGCACTAGCAGTGTATATAAACGGTCTCCCTAGTAGCACAGGTGAAGTGTCTAGTATACCTTCATCCTCAGATTTCAGCACATAAAAATCTGCAAGAATTATTAGCTTGCCAACACGAACTACAACGTCAACTAGAATGCCTTCCGGCTTAGCACAAGAACGATTAGCAAGTTGAATCGTTAAATCAGTACGTTGTAGAGGTCCAATATGTAATGATCGATATATAGAATATGGTAGAACATTAATAGCTGCACCAGAGTCTAACATGCAATTATCTACCTTATTCTTACCAATGATACAAGAAATAAGAAATGGACCAGGATCACCTTGTTTCTTTGCCACCTTGCACTGTTGAAGAGAACAAACATTCTGAATCGTATTTACCTTCTCCTCTTTGTGTCCTCCTCTTCTAGTAGTGCACAACTCCTTGAGAAACTTAGCATACTTCGGAATTTGCTTAACGACATCAAGTAGTGGGATGGTGATCTCAACCTTGCTAAACAGCTCCAACAACTCAGGATCCATAGCCAAGGGCTTCTTAGGTTTCCTTATCTGCGCAGGGAATGGAAGAGAAGTGTAAGAAAACCGATTTTCAGAATTCAGATCAGACTGCACCGCGGACCCTGAATCATTTTTGTCTGCGGACCCTATGGGATTTTCAGGAATGTCAGAGACGTCCGCGGTAGTAATTGGTTGGGCGTCCGCGGTAGACGCTGAGAGGTTACCCGCGGACCCTTCATGAGTTATACCCGCGGACCCTTCATGAGTTATACCCGCGGACCCTATGGGATTATTGGGAAATTGTGAACCGTCCGCGGATATAATTGTTTCAGCGTCCGCGGTAGACGCTGAGTGTGGATCCGAAATCTTGCTTCTTGAACCCTGTTCCAGCTCCTTTCCACTCCTCAATCTCATGGCATTAACACTGCCCTTTGGATTTGGAACCGTTTGGGAAGGTAGCTTCCCTTTCTCATTCTGGAGCTCAGAAATTGCAGTGGCCATTTGGGTCAATTTCTTGTTGACATCGATTTGGAATGCTTGTTGGCTTGCAGCCAATTCCTTCACCATATCCTCTAATGATTTGCATGAGCTTGCGTTATTCTGATTATGGGCAGGGTTTGAGGCGTACTGACCATTCTGATTGTAGTTCTTTCTTTGCTGAAACTGGCCATTATTGTTCTGGTTATTATGATATCTCTCTGGCTGCTGAAATGGTGGTCTGTATGCATTATTTTGCTGCAGGTTTTGTCCTTGGTTATTCTGAAATCCATCGTTTCTCCAGCTGTAGCCGTTAGCTGCTAACCCAAATTGTCTCGGTGCCTGTCTGTTGTTGAAGTTTTGATATCCTCCCATGGCACTGACTTCAACAGTATCCTCTGTAACAAACGTCGGGCACTCATCAGTTTTGTGATCCACAGCTCCACAAAACTCACACGGTCTAACTCCACTAATTTGGCCAACCATCAATTTCTGTACCATTTCTCTCAGCTCTTTAATCTCATCCCCGGCACTGACTCTTAGTGGAATCTACACTGGACACAATTCCTAGTTCGGGCTGTGATCATCTTCTCCTGGAAAGTCTCATCTCTGAACCTGGCACTCTCTGCTACATCTGTCATCAGCTCACGTACCTCAGCCGGTGTCAGGTTTAAAACGGTACCG
Organism: Sedum album; assembly: GCA_006409495.1. NCBI lineage: Eukaryota > Viridiplantae > Streptophyta > Magnoliopsida > Saxifragales > Crassulaceae > Sedum > Sedum album. The sequence goes on from QZGG01000875.1 coordinate 41,449, forward strand.
CCAGCTGCGGCCTCTAACATCATCCTGTCCATCGGCCTCAACCCCTCTAATAAGTACTCCACTAACATAGCCTCTGAAATCCCATGGTTGACACAGCTGCGCTCTAGGCCATTAAATCTCTCTAGATATTCATAAGTCGACTCCATAGGCCCCTGTTTGATCGTAGTCAACTCTCTCCTAACCTGCGATGCTTTCCCGGGAGGATAAAACTTCTCAAGAAACTTCCTCTGCATCTGCTCCCATGTGCGAATACTATCTGCAGGCAACGATAAAAACCAATTCTTTGCGAGATTAGTCAAACTAAAATGGAAAACCAATAATTTGAACTTATCCTCTGTGATGACGTATGGTCTAATCGTATAGCAGATTCCATTAAATTCCTGCAGATGTCTAGTAGCAACCTCTCATGGCAACCCTGAAAACTTTGGAAGATGATGAATAAGATTCGGTCTGACCTCAAAGTCATCATTAGGATCAATGGCTACAGGCCAGGAATGCTGAGTTAAAGCCGGCACGGATATATCTCTCATAGTGGCCGGTGGTCGTATCTGCTGCTGAGGTTGCACATAAGGTTGTGGAGGAGGTGGTGGGTAATAGGCATTTTGTGGTGGCTGTTGGTACTGATTGTAGGGAGGTGGCTGATATGCATTTTGATAATATGCATACGGAGGCTGGTGAGGTGGTGGATTTATATTCTGATGCTGAGCTTGTGGTGGAGGTGGATTTTGTGGTGTGTTGAGGTGGTGGAAGCTGTTGCTGCGGCTGCGGCTGTGGCTGCGGTAGAGGAGGGGGTTGCTGATCGTACAGCGGGTTCTCATACTGTAACCTCCTGCCTACCGCCTGAGCTTCTCTTCGCCTCTGATGGAACACCTGTTCCGGCTCTGCGTAATACTGCGGCTGTGGCTGTGGTTGGATCAGCTGAGGTACTACAACCTGTAAATTTCCTGCGTTCTGGCCACCGTCTACTATAGCATTGTTCTGGTTCACTTCCTCTCGCCGATCAGCGCCGTCTCCAATATCTCCTGCATCAGCCATTATAAAACCCAGTAAAAGTGTACCAAAAAATAGAAAATAAAAGTACGATAACAAAATAAAGAATCCTATACTAGACAGAACCTTCCCCGGCAACGGCGCCAAAATTTGACAGCGCGTCGTTGTGCACTGCAAATCTAAATTTATATCCTACTCAAAACTAGTGTAGCAGTAAGTAGGGTCGAACCCAAGGGAAAGTAATCTAGTGTCGGATTTAATCTACTAGCTAAGTCTACTCCTAACAGGGGGTTTGTTTAAAAGATTGTTTGTAAACTAAAACTAAAGGATTGACTAATAAATGAGAAAACACAGTTCAGGGAATCTCATTGCAACTAGTAATCATAGACCAGGCAAATTTCAACCTAGTAAATTATAGTTGTTCTAATCAGATAGTCCCGCTAGGGTAGTTACCTAATTCTAGTTCTATCCTCTATTACCCGCTAGAGTCTCAAGAAGATGTAACAATAACCTAATCCAACTACCACAATAGCTCCACCGCTAGGCTTTACTACTATGACAGTTCAATTCGATATCATGCAATTGTTATAAACCTAAGTTTACCGCTAGGCTGAGTTAAGCAAATAACAATACATGCAATTATAACAAAGAACAGAATTCAATAGATTAAAACATGCTATTCAATGATCTCATACAATGTTGCAACTCAATTCCCCAAACTGTAGGAAAATTTAGCTACTCATAGAAAACATTGTAACAAAACAAAAGACTGAAAATTGAGTTCGAAGAGTTATCATTTTTCTGAAGACTAAGGATTAAGCTGCTTGCAATTCTCTACTCTGTGCTCTGGAATTCGCTGTCCCAAAGATTATCCCTCCAATTAGGATTGAAACCCTAATGAAAAGCTACTGATTTTCTGAACTGGGCCGGGCCGAACATCGCGCGGACCATGAAGGAATTAATTCCGCGGACCCTAAAGGATTTCTGTATATTCAATACCGTCCGCGAAAGTTAATACTGCAGCGTCCGCGGCTGACGTCATGCTGACTCCTTCTGCTTCTTCCCTTCGTCTTCATGCTCCGAATCCGTCAAAAATTACTCGATAAGCGTGTAAAATCTCCGTTGCACTCCAAATATGTCTGAAATGCAAAACACGACAACAAGGTAATATTTCGCAAATAAAGCATATAAGAACAACAGAAATAAGATTATGATAGATCGTATAAATACGCTCTATCAAGCGCACCTTCTTCCCATAGTAGAGACCCTTGAGGATCTCCATATCCATTAGTCCGGGCCTCTGAGATCCATTGTAGCGGCCCAGAATAGAATGGGAAATCAGCCTCTGAAGGTAAAACATCTTCGGGTCAAGCAGTTCAGTGCCGAGGCTCCTTCCTCCAGCTTACGGCTTGCTTCCGTTCGTCTAATCATCCCAGGCTTCCTGGTTCGTGTGCTCATCAACTTGCGCACCCGGCATCCTGCCCAAGCCCATAACTGAGCCAAACGAGGATGGCGCGGCCTCATAGTACACCCCCCTGTGGCGGTACCGAATCCTATCAGCAAGTCCCTCATATGATGCGAGGAACTCGAGTGTATCCTCCACATCCGTGTCTGAGGACAACTCCATGAATGACGCCCATCCGGTTGCGACGAACGCCGCATGCACTTCCTCATACAGTCCCATCTCCCAGAGGAACTCTTCATCAACAAAGACGGTAGGCAATACTTCGCACCTACTGAACATCCTATACTTGATATCGAAATCAAGCTTCTCGGACTGATCCACACAGATAGACATGATCGCAGCAAAAGTGATATTCAAACAACTCAAACTGGCGCGCGTGTCCTGTCACGCGCGAGCACTATGCATATCTAGATCTCAAACTTCTACTGAACAATTCACACTCCAATATTCGTCCAAATGAACTAAAATTTGAACAGTAGATTACCTGCACTGAGATCTACGTTCTGACAAAAATTTGCAAAATTCTGGGTTGAGTGACGGCAGCGGTCGGCGGCTGTTGGTGGCGGCGGTGGAGGCTTTGGGTTTTTGTGTTTTAGTGAGATAAGTTGAAAATAAAAAGTGACACAAAATGAACCCCACATCTCATATTTATAGCACAAAAAGCCCATATGCATGCATGGCCCAAAACTACATGGGCCCATAACTAAAACTAAACCTAAACCTAAAACTAAAACCAAAACTAAAACTAAACTAAACACACACACGAAAACACACAAAAACAAACGAAAATAAAACTAAGTTAAGTTTGTCGGGGTACCTCCCGACGAGTGCTTTATTTAAAGTCGTTAGCTCGATGCAATCGTGCACTCATAGCGCACGGATCTCCTCCCCCACACTTGAACTTTTGCCTACTTCCGTATTATCATCTTTTTTGCATGGCAAAAATTCAAGTGAGTTAGTATCAGCAGATAAAACGTAATTAATATGATCCGAGGGAAGAGAAATAGAAAATGCGAAGTCTCGCGTGTTAGTCCTCTCAGATGGGCCAAACTGTGCGCAGGTTAACTCCCGCGCGTCCTTGAGTCGCGCAGCTCTGTTATGTAGCACCATCCTGCATACTTTCTTCGCATTCCTGTGCTGGTCCCAAGTTCGTACTATTCACGACCTCGCTCTCTAATCCACTTATCAGGTGGCTTGCTCTTCATGTTGTTCTGGCGCGCCACAGGTATCGTCTTATGGTTGGCGCGCATGGTCTCAGAGTGCGTCGGTCTAGGTGTGGCAATTTTGTCTCTGAACTTGACTTGGCTTTCTACCACTAGCTCTTCTGATGATCTGATTCGGTTTATGACATCCAATCTGAGTTTCGGCGTTTCTGATCTTGTAATGTCACAATACCGTTTCCAAAATCAATACAAGCTTTTGCGGTTCTCATGAATGGTCGGCCGAGCAACACGGTTTCTCTTGTTTCAGTATTCGGCTTGTTCATGTCGACTACATAAAAATCTGCTAGAAACTTGAGTCCACCGACATGTGTCAAGACATCTTCTACTTTCCCTTTTGCTTCGATCCGTGAGTTGTCCGCAAGTAAGAGACCAATGTCTGTCGGCTCTAGAGGTCCCATAGATGACGCGGAATACAATGAATAAGGTAGCAAATTCACCGAGGCCCCTAAGCCTAGCATGCATTCGCTCGCAAACGTATCTCCAATGGTGCACGGGATGGTAAAAGTTCCTGGATCAACAAGCTTTTCTGGTAGATCTGGAGCCAAACATAGCTTCAGAATAGCTTGGAAATCATCCAGCATGATTTCCTCATTCTTTTCTGGTGCGACAGGAACAACTCGCGTAAACACTGGTGCGACGACTAACTCTGTATTCAGCTCTGCTGCGCCATCACTAGCGCGAGCGTCAACTGACGCGCTCGTCCGATCTAGTTGTGGCACGTCCATCTGAACTATGTTGACACTTCCTTTCGGGTTTTGAATAACCTGAGAAGGCAGATTACCATCACTTGCCTTTAACACGTTCACTGCTGTGGCAATCTGAGTGAGCTGGTTTTCTATCAACTTGAACCGTTTATCATTCTGTTCTTCATTCATTCGCACAGTTTCAGCCAACTAACCCACAATTTCTTCTAATGACTTCTTTGGCTGCTGGTTGTACTGCGCTGACCCTTCAGCGCGTTTGTGCGGTGGGTTGTAGGAAGCAACTGGCGCGTAAGGTCGCGCGCCAGTGGGTGCATTAGGTTGCGCGCGCCAGTCAACGCGCGGTCTTTGGAAATTCTGCTCGTTCTTCCAACTAAACCCGTTCTCAGCTAAACCAAATCTAGGTTGTCCTTGTCTAGCCTGTCCATTAATTCCATCCTCCTACTGCATTAACATCTGCGTGTTCTTCGAATAGGGACGGGCATGCGCCTGTCAGATGGTCTGTGGCGTGACAAAATTTGCATTGTCTCGTATCGGCGCTCTGTTTCATCATCAGTTTCTGCATCATATCTTTCAACTCCTTAATTTCTCCAGTAACGTCCACTTGATGCAATGATCTGGCGCGGTTGTTCTCTAAGGATACTTGATATATGACTTGGTCCGCAGTATCCTCAATCAGCTTCCAAACATCCTCTGGGTACATATTCCTCACGTTGCCTCCTGCGCACGCATTCAACAACCTGAGTTCCATCTCAGTTAATCCATTGAGGAAGTTCTCTATCAGCACATGGTGCAGGAGTCCATGATTGTAGTAGTTCGCTTCAAGTTCCCTGAACCGCTCGTAGTACTCAGAAAATCACGAAATTCTGGGTAGGACGGCGGCGGCGGCGCGACAGCAGTGGCGGCGGTCGGCGGTGGCGTGGTGGCTTTGGATTTTTGTGTTAGTGAGATAAGTTGAAAATGAGAAGTGACACAAAATGAGACCCACATCATATATTTATAGCACAAAAAGCCCACATGCATGCATGGCCCAAAACTACATGGGCCCAAGACTAAGGACTAAACCTAAAATTAAAACTAAAACAAAAACCTAAACTAACCTAAACTAAACTAAACTAAACACACACGAAACAAATGAAAATAAACTAAGTTAAGTTTGTCGGAGTACCTTCCGACGAGTGCTTTGTTTAACGTCGTTAGCTCGACGCAAATGTGCACTCATAGCGCACGGTTTACCTCCCCCACACTTGAATATTTGCCTCCTTCCGTGTCATCATCTTTTCTGCATGGCAAAAATTCAAGTGGGTTAATATCAGAATAATGAGAGAAATCAATATGATCGGAGGGTAAAGAGATCGAAAATGCGAAGTTTCGCGTGTTGGATTTTGATGTTGCGCTCGTCTGTGCGCCTTGCGCGTTCCTGAGTTGCGCGGCCCTATTTTGCATGACCATCCTGCGTCCCGGATTTGCGTTCCTATGCTGTTCCCAAGTGTCTTGTCGCTCTCGGCCCTAGCTCTCTGCGCCTCTTATCTGGTGGCTTACTCTTTATACTGTTCTGGCGCGCCAAAGGCATATTCTTCTGACTGGCGCGCATCATCCCAGAATAACTTGGTATCGGTGCTTCGTTGATCCAATCATTCACCAATGGTTCCTCCGATAACTTGATTCTATTGATGACATCTAATCTGAGTATGTGCTTCTTATCTTGTAATGTCACTATCCTTTCCCGACATCAATGCACACTTGCGCAGTCCTCATAAATGGTCGGCCCAGCAATACTGATTCCCTTGCTTTCGTATTCGGCTTGTTCATGTCAACTACATAGAAATCTGCTAGGAACTTGAGTTTGCCGACATGGGTCAAGACGTCTATTATTTTCCCCTTTGCTTCGGTTCGTGAGTTGTCTGCAAGTAATAGTGCAATGTCCGTTGGCTCTAGAGGTCCCATTGACGATGCTGAATACAGTGAATATGGCAGCAAATTAACCGATGCTCCTAAGTCTAACATACACTCGCTAACCAGGGTTTCTCCAATAAAGCACGGAATAGTAAAAGTTCCCGGATCAGCAAGTTTCTCAGGTAAATCTGGAGCTAAGCATATTTCAAGCTTGCTTGGAAATCATTCAGCATGTACCTTCCTTCTGCTCTGGGGGTCAGGGTTGGTGCGTGAAAAGACCGGTGCAACAACTATTTCTGCATTCTGTTCCTCTGCTGCGCATCAGTACCGCGCGTATCAACTGACGCCCTGATGTGTTCTGGTGGAGGCACGTCCATCTGAACCATGTTGATATTTCCCTTTGGGTTCTGGATGACCTGAGAGGGCAGATTACCATCACTAGCCTTCAGTTCATTTACAGTGGTGGCGATCTGAGTGAGCTGGTTCTCGATCAGTTTAAACCTCTTATCGTTCTGTTCTTCATTCTGCCGTACTGTTTCAGCCAACTGACTCAATATCTCTTCCAATGACTTCTTGGGTGGTTGAGCATTCTGCGTTTGTCCTTCAGTGCGTCGGTGTGGTGGGTTGTAGGAAGGCACTGGCGCGTAAGGTCGTGCGCCAGTGGGAGCATTAGGTTGCGCGCGCCAGTCAGCGCGCGGCCTCTGAAAATTCTGGTCGTTCTTCCAACTAAACCCATTCTCTGCCAATCCAAATCTAGGCTGTCCTTGCCTAGCTTGTCCATTGTTCCATCCTCCTACTGCATTAACATCTGCGTGTTCTTCGAATAGGGAGGGGCATGCGTCAGTCAGATGGTCTGTGGCGTGACAGAATTCACACGCTCTTGCTTCGACGCTTTGTTTCAACATTAGCTTCTGCATCATATCCTTTCAATTCTTTAATCTCACCAGTGACATCCACTTGATGCAGAGATCTAGTACGGTTGTTTTCCAAGGAAACCTGATATCTCACTTGATCGGCTGTGTCCTCTATTAGTTTCCAAACATCCTCCGGGTACATATTTCTCACGTTGCCTCCTGCGCAAGCATTCAACAACCTGAGTTCCATCTCAGTAAGTCCGTTGAGGAAGTTCTCTATCAACACATGTTGCGGGAGTCCATGATTGTAGCAGTTCGCTTCTAGTTCCCTGAACCGCTCGTAATACTCTGATAATGATTCCCCATGCAACTGTTTCGGCGCAGCTAACTCTCGACGTAGCAGTGACACTTTGGCCGCGGGATAAAACTTGTCTAGAAATCGTTCTTGTAATTCGGGCCATGTCCTTATTGATCCCGGCGCTAGTCCCATCAACCATTGTCGAGCTGAATCACATAGTGAAAACGGGAAGGCTCTAAGCTTCAACAATTCTGGGTCCTCATTCCCATTCCTCATATTCTCACAAATGGCTGCGAATTCTCGTACATGTTTTACTGGATTCTCACTAGCCATACCATGGAATTTTGGTATGTAGTGAACAAGCTGAGTCCGCAGTTCGAAGTGTCCATCTGGAGGCAGTACTATGCACCATGGTTGATTCACAGCTTGAGGAGCAGACATCTCCTTGATGGTGCGTCGCGCCACTGGTTGAGCAGGCACGCGCGCGCAGGAGGTGGCGCGCGTCTATCCATGTTATCATTCAACTGATTATCATTTCTGGGTAGTTCAACGTCCATTCTGAACTCTAAGTCTCTGCGTACTTCTCTTCTGATTGCCTCGAGTTCAGCTGGGTTCAGGCGTGCAAAAATGTTGTCAGCGTTACGCGCTGGTGCGTCTGGAGTTCCTGCTCGTCTGCCGATGACACTATTCTCACCAAAATCTTCCATGCAAAAACAAAAACAACAACTAAATTAAACGTAACTAATATTTTTGGATTTTTATTTAAAAAGAAACGAAAAGAAAATAACAAAAGAAAAAAAAGGAAAAGAAAACTTCTCTAGCCGCTCCCCGGCAACGGCGCCAAAATTTGACGAGCACGTCGTTGAGTGCTGCAAATTTATCCCGACTCTCCTTACTAGTATAGTATCGGCAAGCTGGGGTCGAATCCACAGGGAACGGTGGAAGTCTCTTCTCAATCTACAAACTAAGAATTGGGGTTGTGAGTAAATGATACGAAGAAAAGACAGAAACTGGTGCGCAAGTACCACTGGCGCACAAACAGACAGCAAGTGAAAAGATGTAATTAACTATGCAAGAGATGATCTCGGTTCAGATTTATCACTATGAATTTCTATGTTTATCCTCGGTCACTAATGATACATGACATTGTTCACGTAGGTTAAGGTCCTGTCACAGCTTAATAACCTACACATACATTCCGGTCAAGGTCCGTATGATATTATTATTCAATCTAGTCTAGTCAATAACGAATCCGGTCAAGGTAGTTAATGCCTATTCTAGTGTTACTCCTATCATTCACAGTCACGTACTTCTGATAGTTTAACTATAGAAAAGATTCTACAACTAAGTCTGCGGTGCAAGGCTTCGCTTAATTGTCTAACCTAATTATCATGCAATTGAGTTCGGAATAATAATACTAAACTTAATCATGTAAATTAAGAACAAGACCTCAAAACATATTATTCATAGATCAAAACCCAAACCGAGTTCAGTGAGTTTAGCTACTCATACTGAATGAATACATCTCAAGTATAATTAAATAGCAACTAAATAACAAGACAAATCTGTAGGGTAGCATCGACAGTCTCGCGTGACAGCTTGCGCGCACGGCCGGATCGGAGTTCTGCTCTGAGCCGTCTGGTCTCTTCTGCGTGCATATTTGTGATCTCCAGAATTCTTTGTATTTATAGCCTTGCCTCCTAGGGTTTCCACGAATATTTAGGCAAGGATATCTGTAGGAAATCATCTATATCTCTAAGAATCAGCTTAGGAAATATTAAATCTCCAAAACTGAACTTAGAAATATTTCTCGCGCGTGATGACGTCATCGCTCCGGATTTCTCGCTATGTGCAGACGTCACCGTTTTGCTATCTCTTGCGCGACTTACACTCGCGCGCCTTGTTGCTCGCACGCCAGTGGCCATTCGTTGATTGTCTTTGCCTTGTTATCTTTTTGCCCGAGATTCAGCCTCCTTGTTGCGTTTTTGTTCTAACTCTTCTTTAAGACCTGAAATACAAAACTACACCAAAAGCGTAATCTTATACCAAAATATGTTAGAATGAAAGCAGTGTAAAGGACATAAAATAGCGTACAAGTGCACTCTATCACAAATTAAAAGAAAAAAAAAGAAAACTTCTCTAGCCGCTCCCCGGCAACGGCGCCAAAATTTGACTAGCATGTCGTTGAGTGCTGCAAATTTGTCCCGACTCTCCTACTAGTATATTATTGGCAAGCTGGGGTCGAATCCACAGGGAACGGTGAGAAATCTCCTTTTAACTACAAACTAAAGATTGGGTTGTGAGTGAAAACAAGTAAAAGAAAGAAACAGGAACGTGAACACTACTGGCGCACAGAATTAACTATGAGTGTAAACTATAAATATGGGATGAGCTCAGCTTAGACTTATCACTATGAACTTCTATGTTTATCATTGGTTTTTCTAAGGATCTATGACAATTGTTCACGCTAGTTAAGGTACGGTAAAGGCTTAATAACTTACACATATATTCCAGTAAAGGTATATATGATATTACTACCCAACCTAGTCTAATTAACCACGAATCCGGTAAAGGTAGTGATTAACTATTCTATTGCTACTCCTATTATTCACTGTAACGTACCTCTGATAGTTTAACGTTAGATAATAGAGTCTATAATTAGGTTTGCAGGTGAAGGCTTCGCCTAACTATCTAAACTAGTTATCATGCAAGTATGCTCGGAGTAATAATACTAAACAGGTCATGCATTAAGAATAAAACCTCAAAACATATAATTCATAGGTCAAAGTCTAAACTGAATTCAACAAGTTAGCTAGACATGCTGAACAACTTCATCTCAATATCTATATGTAAACAACAAGTAAAAACACTACAGCCTGGTGTGCGCGTCGTCAGTGCGCGTAACAGTCTTGCGCCGGCAGTGCTGCGATCCTTCTTCAATTGACCTCTAATCTCTATCTGCGCCTCTATGTACATGTCTAGAGTTTTCTGGTAGCTGCATACTTATACTCTTGCCTCCTAGGGTTTCCACGAATATTTAGGCAAGAGAATATATCTTTATCTCTAAAACTCAGCTTGGAAATATCTTTATCTTCTATATTCCAGACTTAGAAATATTCTTTGCGCGTGATGACGTCATCGCTTTGGGTATTTCGCTGATTGCTGAAGTCATCATTTTGTTCTGCTCTGCGCGACTATGAATGGCGCGCCACACTACTCGCGCGCTAGTTGGTCTTTGGCTCTTTTGTCAACTTTGTTGTCGTTTGCTCCGAGATTCAGCCTTCTTGTAGCACTTTTGTTCTAACTCTTCTTTGAAACCTGAGATACAAAACTATACCAAAAGCGTAATCTTATACTAAAATGTGTTAGAATATATGCAGTGTAAAGGACTTAAAACAGCATACAAAAGTGCTCTATCAGTGTGCCCGCCGCCCAATTGCCGACCTGCAGTAGGGGCCCTCGGGTCCCCAAAGGCGCGTGTCGTTGGTCCAGCTCGTCCGGCGGAATGCTCCCCTGCTCCTCTTAAATGCTCGGTTGACCATATTTGAATTTCAAATGGCTGCCTGGGTGGTGGAGGTGCCTGCTGGGCTTGGTCCTCACGGCCCAAGGTGGTGGAGGTGGTGGTCCAAGGCCCGGCGGTTGATGGAAGCTCCGACTTCATTAAATGAACCTCCACTTCTTGTCCGAAGCTTGCTTCATTGATGGATGCTGAACTTGGATCATCAGTTGCTGTCCTAAGGACCCTGAGTTGCCTTGAATGATGCTGAGATGAACTCCTTAAGTCTTCAAGGTCGGATGGTGTGCCGGTCCTTTGCGTGATTGTCGCCTGCGCGCCAGTTAGGTGCGCGCCAGCTACTCGCGCGCCAGTTACTTGTGCGCCAGCTTCCTTTGAGTTCTTGCGCGTGGGTTCTTCAGGTCTTTGCTGGTCTACTTGAAGGGCCCTGGGTGTGAGTCTTGGGCCTTCAAAGGCGCTGCCCGAGCTGGTGCGAAGGTCCTCGTGCGGAGTCGTAACATTTCCGCCCCCTACGAAATTAACCTTGTCCTCAAGGTTAGGAGTGTGTGCTTCCCACGAGCTGCCCAGGTTGTCTGGCAGGTGACTCCTTGGGATGATGCTCCTCCGGATGACTCCTCTAGGTTGGTCTAGGCCCTCGGTTGTTTGGCGTATATCCTGCGCAAAACAAATGGAAGTCTTAGGCCAAAGAATCTTACTAGAAACAAGGTCATACCTGAGTTTAGTAAGTCTCTTTGCGTGGGCAATGCTGCCTCGCACTTGAGGGTAGTGCGGGTGCCAATAGGCAGCGGTGTAGTGAAGGTGGAACTTCATTAGGCAGGTTTGCCATATCCCCTTTGGTTGCAAAGATGTTGGCAACTGAGTTGCAACGATTAGGGAGTGTGCGTCCAAGTTGTGTGGCAGATTGCTCCTCGGTCTGATACTCCTTTGGATGACTCCCTTGGGTTGACCTTGGCCTCTGATTGTCTGCAACATAGCCTGCATAAAACAAGTAGAAGGCTTAGGCCAAAAATTCTTACTACAAGCAAGGACATACCTGGGTTTTTGTCTTGGTTGTTGTCGGATCTCGTCCACTTGTTTCAGCGTGGATAGCATGGACGCTTCCTCAATTGCTGATTTCTCGGACGGGCAGCGCATAGTGTTTTTGATGGAAACACTATGCCCAGTTGTGGCTTCAATTGTGCGTGAGAGAGCATTGGTGCGCAAGCTGCCCAGATTATGTTGCAGATTGTTCTTCATGTTGATACTCCCTTGAGTGACTCCTTTTGGATGATTTAGGCCTCCGGTTGTTTGTAGCATATCCTGCACAAAACAGATAAAAGACTTAGTCCAAAGAATTGTACCAAAAACAAAGACATACCTGAGTTTGTGTCTTGATTTTGGTTGGATCTCGTCCAATAGCTTTAGCACGGGCAGCGTGGTTGCTCCCTTGGTTGCTGCATTCTTGGACGGGCAGAACATAGTGTTGTTGATGGGAACACTATGGCGGGTGGTGGCTCTCTTTGGGTTGCAAGAATGTCCCCTTTGGCTGCTCCTTTGAACGGGCAGCCCATTTGCCTTGTTGTTGAACTCAGCGTGCTCTTTTTTCTTCGGTTGTTTGTCCCCTGAAACGTGCGCTGATTTTTCAGAAGTGGCCTTCCTCTTTCGGTACCAATAGTTGGCATCAAAAGGCGTCTTTCCCCGATCAGCGAGCTTTTGTTTGTAGCGGCTTTTAGGAGAAGCATGGTTGAAACGGCCTTGCGGGTTAGTGTGCTCGGTCTTACTATGTTGGGATACCTCCCATTCCCCGATGTGGCCCTTGCGTTTCATTGTGCGTGTTGGGGTAAGGCCCGCTACGTTGCTCAATGAAACCCCAGCTTCTTTCAACGGTTCGGTCTTGGTTTTGCATCCTTTACACGAGATAGTACCTACCTCCGCTTTCGTTATAGAACGAACCGGTGGTTTACTATGTGAGTGCGGAGTTGCTGACTCTTTTCCTATGGAATGATCAACGGGTCGCGGCCTAAGAGTGCCTGCCTTGGGGCGTGCATTTCTTTTGGCTAACTCGTGATCTTTGCAAAGTTGCGTGAGGGTCATGGTGCGGATAAGCGTGTTGGGTTGGTGGACTCTCACTCGGCGCAAGCCGAGATAGGCCTAGTTCCCGTCCCTTAACACCGAGGATAGTTTGGGCGCAAGCCGAAGCTTAGGTCTAAAAGGGTGGGATCTAGGTTTGTCTCGGTGGAGCTTAGGATCTTGGTCCCAACGGCCCGAGCATCCCAAACATGGGCAACACCTTTCCTCGTGTTTGGGATCGTCCCTTTTAGGCACACGCATTGGTTGTTGGATGTGGTGTTCCAAAAGACCTAGGATCGGTTCGGCGCAAGCCGAGGCCAGGCCTGGGCGTGTTGGACCTCGGTCACTCGGCGCAAGGCGAGATAGGCCTAGTTCCCGTCCCTGAAGACCCTCCTCAAGAACTGAGCTTAGGTTTAAAAGGGCGGGATCGAGGTTTGTCTCGGTGGAGCTTAGGATCTTGGTCCCGGACGTAAGTTTATCTCAGCGCAATCCGAGATAGGCCTAGGCCCTGTCCCTTAAGACCCCGGATTGTCTCGGTGCAAGCCGAGGCTAGGCCTGGGCATCGTCCCTTAAGACCCAGGATTGTCTCGGCGCACGCTTTTGCTAGTCAAGGCCAGGCCTGGGCGTCGAGTGTGGGTTTACGTACGGCGGCACTTCATCCATAATGTTATACGATTCAGTAGTCCCGTGAATATATGAAAGATCGAATCGTGTATGTTCTGGTTGAATCAACGCGATGACGTGTGAGTGGTCACTTTTGACGCTACATCTCCTCAGTCCGAAGAAAAGCGCGTTGTGCTGTTATAAATATGATTCTTGTGCTGCCAACCCAATGAAGGTAGTTAAGTGTCTCGTTGCCATATTTCCGTCGAATGCCCCTTGGGCGCTAGGCGAACGTAGAAGCTTCATCTTTTTAGACCATGCAAACTCTTTTTTGGAAGCATGGCAAATTGGTGGCTAAAGCTTGTTGCCTCGGATATAGAGCACGTAGCGAGCATGATGGGCTGTGCCTAGGGATGCACAAATGGTCTGGATCGGACCGGACCAGACCAAAATTTACGGTCCGGTCCGGACCGTTGGACCGTAATTTTTACGAAATGAGGACCGCGGACCGGACTGGACCATAGTATTACGGTCCGGTCTATATACGGTCCGGTCCAGTCCGGACCGTCTAGACCGTGAAAAACTCTTCGCATTATTGCATATAAATGTAAAAATGTAGCACTGTACAAAAGTTAAATGCCTAAAAGTTCTTGTCATACAAAAGTGTTTGTTTTCGTGATAAATGTACACATAAAATTAAAATTCAAAGTACAAAATAAAATAAAATACTTGAATGAAAAGGAGGTTATAATTTTCCGTAAAATAAGATTTCATGACTTCAAAATTCAAAACTCAAAAAAGTTCTTCTTGATGGTCTTTTTGAATTTCAATGCACCTAATACCTGCAAATATCAAGTCAACCATCAATGAATGTATAATATACGACAATTTTAAGTTTATTCATAAAACCATCTTCTCTTACCTAGAGGCTCCACAATCAGATAAATGATAATGAAAGGTTATTGTTGTTCCACTAAACGTAGAATGTGCCTTCATCTTCATCGTCTAATGATTTAGAAATCATGTTTATTTTTGTTAATAAACAAACAAGAATATTAAATGTAATTACCTTAAATCTTACACAATTAGATTACTGATAGAGTGCAGTTGTACGCTATTTTATGTCCTTTACACTGCTTTTATTCTAACATATTATGGTATAAGATTACGCTTTTGGTGTAGTTTTGTATTTCAGGTCTTAAAGAAGAGTTAGAACAAAAACGCGACAAGGAGGCTGAATCTCGTGCAAAAAAGATAACAAGGCAAAGACAATCAACGAATGGCTACTAGCGCGCGAGCAACATGGCGCGCGAGTGAAGGTCGCGCAGAAGATAGCAAAACGGTGACGTCAGCAGATAGCGAGACATTCGGGACGATGACGTCATCACGCGCGAGAATATTTCTAAGTTCAGTTTTTGGAGTTTTAATATTTCCTAAGCTGATTCTTAGAGATATAGATGATTTCCTACAGATATCCTTGCCTAAATATTCGTGGAAACCCTAGGAGGCAAGGCTATAAATACAAAAATTACTGGAGATCACACATATGCACACTTAGAGAGAGCTGACGGCGCAGAGCAGAATTCCGGCGAAGACGTGCGCACAACCTGTCACGCGAGCCTGACGACGCAGCATCTAGATTTATCTTGTTATTTTAGTTGTCTTATAATTATTCTTGAGTGTATTCGATCAGTATGTCTAGCTAACTTACTGATTTCGGTTTGGATTTGGATCTATGAATGATATGTTTTTTGAGGTCTTGTTCTTAATTTACATGATCAAGTTTAGTATTATTATTCCGCACTCCATTGCATGATAATTAGGTTAGACAATTAAGTGAAGCCTTGCACCGCTGACTTAGTTGTAGAATCTAGTATCTATAGTTAAACTATCAGAAGTACGTGACTGTGAATGATAGGAGTAACACTAGAATAGGCAGTAACTACCTTGACCGGATTCGTTATTGACTAGACTAGATTGAGTAGTAATATCATACAAACCTTGACCGGAATGTATGTGTAGGTTATTAAGCTGTGACAGGACCTTAATCTACGTGGACAATTATATCATGTGCCTTTAGTGACCAAGGATAAAACATAGAGTTCATAGTGAAGAATCTGAACCGGATTCATCTCTTGCATATTTGTTTGCGTCTTTCATACTTGCTGTCTGTGCGTGCGCCAGTTGTACTTGCGCAACAGTTTTTCTTTCTTTCTTTAATACTCACGCACAACCCAATCTTAGTTTGTAGTTGAAAAGAGACTTCCACCGTTCCCTGTGGATTCGACCCCAGCTTGCCAATACTATACTAGTGAGGAGAGTCGGGACAAATTTGCAGCACTCAACGACGTGCTCGTCAAATTTTGGCGCCGTTGCCGGGGAGCGGCTAGAGAAGTTTTCTTTTCTTTTCTTTTTCTTTGTTATTTGATTTTTGTTTTTTTTCTCATATAAAAATCCAAAAAAAAATTAGTTACGTTTAATTTAGCTGTTGTTTTTGTGTTGCATGGAAGATTTTGGTGAAAACAGTGTAATAGGCAGAAGAAGAGAAACTCCAGACGCGCCAGCGCGCAACGCCGAAAACATTTTTGCTCGCCTAAACCCAGCTGAACTCGATTTAATCAGAAGAGAAGTACGCAGAGATTTAGAGTTCAACATGGACGCTGACATGCAGAGAAATAACAACCAGCTTCCGATAAATGCTAATGTTAACGCGCCAGACCCAGTCGCGCGCGCACAGCCAGTGGCGCGCCGCACCATTAAGGAGATGTCTGCTCCTCACGCTGTGAATCAGCCATGGTGCATCGTACTGCCACCTGATGGTCATTTCGAGCTACGAACACAACTTGTTCACTACATACCAAAATTCCATGGTATGGCTAGTGAGAACCCAGTGAAGCATGTACGAGAGTTTGCGGCCATTTGTGAGAATATGAGGAATAGGAATGAGGATCCAGAGCTGCTGAAACTTAGAGCCTTCCCGTTCTCATTATGTGATTCAGCTAGACAATGGTTGATGGGGCTAGCTCCTGGTTCAGTAAGGACATGGGCCGAGTTGCAGGAACGATTTCTAGACAAGTTTTACCCCGCGGCCAAGGTATCACTGCTACGTAGAGAGCTTGCTGCACCGAAACAGTTGCATGGAGAGTCATTATCAGAATATTACGAGCGGTTCAGGGAACTTGAAGCGAACTGCTACAACCACGGACTCCCGCAACATGTACTGATAGAGAACTTCCTCAACGGGCTTACTGAGATGGAACTCAGGTTGCTGAATGCGTGCGCAGGAGGGAACGTGAGGAATATGTATCCGGAGGATGTATGGAAATTAATAGAGGACACGGCTGACCAAGTTAGATATCAAGTGTCACTAGAGAATAACCGCGCCAGAGCACTGCATCAAGTAGACGTGACCGAGAGATCAAGGAATTAAAGGATATGATGCAGAAGCTAATGACGAAGCAAAGTGTTGAAACAAGAGCTTGCGAATTCTGTCACGCCACAGACCATCTTACTGACGCATGCCCCTCCCTATTCGAAGAACACGTAGATGTTAATGCAGTAGGAGGATGGAATAACGGACAAGCTAGGCAAGGACAGCCTAGGTTTGGATTGGCAGAGAATGGGTTTAGTTGGAAGAACGACCAGAATTTTCAGAGGTCGCGCGCTGACTGGCGCACGCAACCTAATGCCCCCACTGGCGCACGACCTTACGCGCCAGTGCCGTCCTACAACCCACCACACCGACGCACTGAAGGACAAACGCAGAATGCTCAACAACCCAAGAAGTCATTGGAAGAGATAGTGAGTCAGTTGGCTGAGACAGTACGGCGGAATGAAGAACAGAACGATAAGAGGTTTAAACTGATCGAGAATCAGCTCACTCAGATCGCCACCACTGTAAATGAACTGAAGGCTAGTGATGGTAATCTGCCCTCTCAGGTCATCCAGAACCCAAAGGGAAGTATCAACATGGTTCAGATGGACGCGCCACCACCAGAACACATCAGCGCGCCAGTTGATACGCGCGGTACTGATGGCGCAGCAGAGGAACAGAATGCAGAAATAGTTGTTGCACCGGTCTTTTCACGCACCAACCCTGACCCACCAGAGCAGAAGGAAGGTACTATGCTGAATGATTTCCAAGCAAGCTTGAAGATATGCTTAGCTCCAGATTTACCGGAAAAACTTGCTGATCCGGGAACCTTTACTATTCCGTGCTTTATTGGAGAAACCCTGGTTAGCGAGTGCATGTTAGACTTAGGAGCATCGGTTAATTTGCTGCCATATTCACTGTATTCGGCATCGTCAATGGGACCTTTAGAGCCAACGGACATTGCATTGTTACTTGCGGACAACTCACGGACCGAAGCAAAGGGGAAAATAGTAGATTTCTTGACCCATGTCGGCAAACTCAAGTTCCTAGCAGATTTCTACGTAGTTGACATGAACAAGCCGAATACGGAAGCAAGGAATCAGTGTGCTGGGCCGACCATTTATGAGGACCGCGCAAGTGTGCATTGATGTCGGGAAAGGTATGGTGACATTACAAGACAAGAAGCACATACTCAGATTAGATGTCATCAATAGAATCAAGTTATCGGAGGAACCATTGGTGAATGATTGGATCAACGAAGCACCAATACCAAGGTATTCTGGGATGATGCGCGCCAGTCAGAAGAATATGCCTTTGGCGCGCCAGAACAGTATAAAGAGTAAGCCACCAGATAAGAGGCGCAGAGAGCGAAGCCGAGAGAGACAACACTTGGGAACAATAGGAACGCAGATCTGGTGCGCAGGATGATCATGCAGAATAGGGCCGCGAACTCAGGAACGCGCAAGGCGCACAGACGAGCGCAGCATCAAAACCTAATACGCGAGACTTCGCGTTTTCTATCTCTTTACCCTCCGATCATATTGATTACTCTAATTATTCTAGTATTAACCCACTTGAATTTTTGCCATGCAGAAAAGATGATGACACGGAAGGAGGCAAATATTCAAGTGTGGGGGAGGTAAACCGTGCGCTATGAGTGCACATTTGCGTCGAGCTAACGACGTTAAACAAAGCACTCGTCGGAAGGTACTCCGACAAACTTAACTTAGTTTATTTTCATTTGTTTCGTGTGTGTTTAGTTTAGTTTAGTTTTGGTTTTTGTTTTAGTTTTAATTTTAGGTTTAGTTTTAGTCTTGGGCCCATGTAGTTTTGGGCCATGCATGCATGTGGGCTTTGTGCACTATAAATATGTGATGTGGGGTTCATTTTGTGTCACATTTCATTTTCAACTTATCTCTCTAACACAAAAACCCAAACCACCAAGCCACCGCCGACCGCCGCCACCGCCGCCGCGCCGCCGCCGTCGCGCAACCCAGAATTTCGAGAATTTCGGTCAGAACGTAGATCTCAGCGCAGGTATTCTACTGTCAAAATTTCAATCAATTTGGAATAGTTTTGGTGGTTCGATTTTGCGGTAGAAGTTTGAGATCTAGATCTGCGTAGCACTCGCGCGTGACAGGACACGCGCGCCAGTTTAGTCAGTTCCGTGCTTGTTTTTGTTTGCTATCATGTCGATCTGCAGAGACCAATCGGAGAAGTTGGATTTTGAGCTTAAGTACAGGCTGTACAGTAGGTGTGAATTTTTGCCTACCGTGTTTGTGGATGAGGAGTTTTTGCGTGAGATGGGGTTGTATATTACGGGAAGAAGGTGCGCTACACGCGCCTGCTCACCAGCTACTGGGAAGCGGTGAGCATGAAGGGCCCGCTGCTGTGCGGAGGATTGATCACGCACTTCTTACGTGCGCTACATATGCAGCCCTGGCTGGAGGAGCACACTCTTGTGCGGGCTGAGTATCTGACGCACCAAAAGATGCGTCTCTACAAAGGAATCAAGGTGCGCGCGGATGGAACCGCGTACTGGAGCTACCGGCGCGGACTAGAGAACATCAGGGCTGCGCTAGAGGTTGTGGCGCAAGAGCCAGTAGCGCCAAGAAGGAGCAGGCTGATAAGTGTGCAAATTCGCAAGTATTTGTACACTTCTTATGCTTGATTCTTGCTTGTTTTCGATTATTTTGTGAAGAATTTGATACTCTTTTGTGTTTTATGCAGATTTTATTCAAAGTTTATCAAAGAGAGTAAAAGTACAAAATAGAGCAAAATGGATGAAAGTTCAAGTCAAGTGAGCAAGTTCCAAAGAGTGGCGAGCAGACCAACTCAGCGAGGAAGTTGACCCAAGATGAGCAGAAATCACCTTGGCCGAGCAGAAATCACCTTGGCCGAGCAGAAATTCCCATGCAAAAATCTGCTCGGCCAAGGGAAGTTCCGCTCGGCCGACCAGAGCAGGGGATCATACATGAAGAGATCAAAGGAGTTCTGCTCGGTCGAGGACAAATCTGCTCGGCCCCAGGAGTTATAAAGAGTTGATACAAATAATTCTCAGTGATTATTATTCTGGCCGAGTAGAAATCTGCTCGGGTGGACAAAGAGGAGCTAGGCCGAGCAGAAGTTAGTCTGCCGAGGACCAAACCGCGTCACATTCAAATCTGCTCGGGCTAGGAGGATTCAAGTCGGCCGAGCAGAATTTCGCCCAATTTTTCTGCTCGGCCTAGGTCACTTTTGCTGGGGGAGAGGACCACCGAGTATATAAACCTTTTGCCATTTCAAACTCGAAGAGCCTCCGGCCTTTAGGCCTTGACTTCGAACCCTAGAAATCCGATTTTTGAAGATCAAGTGCTACTTTGTTCAATTGAAGGCTTAGGAGTGAAGATCAAGCATCAACACCTTCCAATCTACTCTAGTTTGCAATTAATTTCATGTTTCCATACATTTCTATTGTTGATTTTACTTTTAGTATGAGTAGTGAGTAGTGATTGGTTAGGGATCCTATGGATCCCTAGGTTGCATGCATGTATTTGGATGATGATTAATTTGTTATGCAATGAATATTGATATGAATTTTGTGTATTGGCTACATCTATTAAATGTTGCACATTAAGTGTTTGTTAAAATGCTTAAGTGTAATTAATTGAACCTAATCAATGATATAAACAATGAAAGTTGATATAGAGTTGATTAGTTAGCCTTGCATGAATAATCTACTTTGATCTTAACATGAAAGTGTAGGATTGATGTGGATGACTAGTTTAATTGATCTAGGTTATGGTAACTCTTCCAAAATATTGAAAGATTGAGGAAGAGTCCATTATCTAAGGGAGAGCCATATTGAAAGATTGAGGTCTCCATTTAAGTGAACCTCTTAGTCCTAACATGCAATGAAAGTTGACCTTAGGATTAATGTTCATAAATAACTAGTCTAATCATTTTCTATTCATTAATTGTTGCATGATTGATTGTCATCACCTTATATGCTATAGCCTAGGGTCCATAGATCCTTGATCACCTTTAGTTTGCATTTTAATCCTTCAAAATATCATAACCTTTCACAAATTCCCCCAAACCTTTTATTTTAGGCAAATCTTAAGTAGTATTAACTAGTTAATCAATTCTAACTCATCTCTAGGGATTCGACTCTAGGTCCCTAGATATAAATTTTGTTTGCCGTGTTAGGACATTAAAACTTCCACTATACTACACGTCAAAATGGCGCCGTTGCCGGGGATGAGTTCTTAGGATTGTTAGCTAGTTTGTATTACTTTTGTTTGTCTAATTCACTCTATTTTCTTTTTAGTTGTTGTAATAGCTTGTTGGAGTGTGATATCTTGCTTGTTTTGTGATATTCTTTATCTACCTTGCTTTCTCTTGATTGCTTGATAGGTGAATTGGATGTCAACAAGACTTAAAGCAAGAGGAGCACAAAAGCAAGTTCTTGCATCAACCATCACCTATCTCCCTCAACCGCGTTCATTTGCTTGAGAGCTTACACCATTCCCATACTATAAACATGTGGAATTCACATAGGGAATGTGAAATTTGCCATAACTTTGGCCATGACGAATACTCTTGTCCATATGATCAAAGAAACACATATGGAAATTATCATGAAGATATGGACTACATGGGATATGAAGAAGATGAATATGTTCCTCAATCCGAATTCTACACTATAGGAACACAAATTCCCATGAAGAGTATGAGGATTACCATCCACCTATTCACCTTATGATTATATTGAAGAAGTGCCACCACAAGCTCAACAAAGTCAAAGCCAAGAAGAAACCACTCTTCTTGCATTAATGGCACAAATGGCCGCACACAAGCTCAACAACAAAAGATGCTTGAAAAGATGGAACAAAATTCAATAACGAATATGAGTACACCTTGGAGCTTGAAAGACAACTAGCACAACAAGCTCATCCATCAAATTTTCAAGAGGAGTTTCCTTCAATTCGAAGACAAAGAACAAGTGGAATACCTCAATTCGTTGATTACTTTGTCCAAGGCCTAGTGATCCTCAACAAGAACAACCTTCAAAGGTTGTAAAGGAGCCTCAACAAGTGCTACAAGAAATTCTGCCACTAATAGAAGAGGAGGAAGAGGTTCCTACAAAGAGAAAGAGGTCTAATGAGCAAATTCCGGATGAAGAAAAGAAGCTTCCTCTCCCTAAGCTTGAAATGTGCAAAGTTGATATAGCTACGGACTTCGTTATGCCTAGATGGTTCTTTGAAGAGGAAGAAGTATATGAAGTTATCTCCTATACTTAAGGTAAATCCCCTCAAAGAAAAGAAGAAAATGCGAAGAAATGGAAGAAGGCATGAGAATCCAAGAGCTAGGAGAAGAGCTAAGAGATCAAAAAAATGTCTAAGGTGAAGGATGGCTTTGTTGGAGGCAAATATAATCGTGTGAAGAGTCAAAAAGAAAAGCCTCCAACAAAAGAGAAGCTTAATGGGAAGTCGGCGCGACAAATGCAATTTCCAAAGCGTGGCGACCCATCACTCACTCCTTACAAAGATGTGAGGAGTCCTTGAGTATTTATTTGCACCGCTTAGTGAGGGATCCTAGCAAAGGACTCACTAAGTGTGTTTCTTAATGGAAAAGCTTCGGCTACGTCTTAGCCAAGACGTTAAACTAGGCTAGTAAGTGTCGTGCTCCCATTCTTAATTTGCTTGAATGATTGATTGTTTGATTGATGGTTTGATTGAATTATTGTGCTTGCTCTATGTTGCTATAGATCTTGATTGTTTGCTTGATTGGAATATCACTTAGCTTGCATGACTTCTTGTGAATATGATTTGAGCTAAGTGTGGGGTGATTTCTTACCTAGGAGGTATGATTTTAGATATGCCTAGGACTTGAGTTTTGCGTGAAATTTCACTTTAAGGCATAAGTTACCATATATCCTAAACCCTCCTAGGCCGAGCAACATATCCCTTAATCGAGCAAACCAAGAATTTCAAGCCAAGAAGAAGCAGCAAAAAAAATTGACTTGGCCGAGCAACCTATTCCAGTCGGCCGAGCAGATTTCCTGATCAGAAAATGAGCAAAGTTCAGAAATCTGCTCTCCTGGGTAATTTCTAGTGGGCCGAGCAGAGTATCAAATTTTGATACCCAAACAATCAGTGGATTTTAATGGAGCCGAGCAGATTGTTACTTGGGCCGAGCAGATTCCCTTAGTTGATCAGATGAAAATATTCTAAGTATGGAAATCTCCTCTGGCGAGCACTTTATCTCCAGTCGGCCGAGCAAGGGATCAAAATTGATAAGTTAAAAGTCAGTGAATTTTGGTCCGGCCGAGCAGAATCCTTCTTGGGCCGAGCAGATATCAGCACTTAGAAAATTTCACGAAGTGCATATCTTGGTAAGAACATTCTGCTCGGACCAGGGAAAATCCAGTCGGCCGAGCAGCTTTGAAAATTTCATCCGACGCCGTTTTGCTCGGCAGAAGAGGATCAAAGGAAGAGCACTTAAGCTTGCTTGGCCGAGCAATATTCAAGCACAAAAATCTGCTCGGCCGAGTAGATAGTACACCTCTTCCCGAGGAGATGCACACCTTGCTTATGCTTGCTTGCTTGCTCATTTAACTCTTGTTAGTATTTTGTGATGTATTGTGTTGTGAGTTGAACTTGCTATTCTTTTGTGTGTTTCCTTGATGTTATTCAAACTTTATGTTATGGATATCTTGGATGTTTTATAAGTTTGAATAACTTCTTATCTCATCTCATATGTTTGGTTTGGCCTATGTTATGATTTGATTCACAAGCTCAATATCTTTCATCTTCTTGATATCTTTATGAGTTTAGGTTCATGCCAAAGCCAAACATGCATGAAAAGAAGAAAAAAACAAGAAAAGCACATGGAGCAAGCATGGATGCATACTAGTCTTTCTTCACACGAGAGAAGTTTCTTGATCCTTCTCTTATGCTTCTATTTGATTGCTTAGGGACTAAGCAAATTTTTAAGTGTGGGGTGGGGTAGTATGCATGAATTCATACTTTTAATGTTTCATTTCATCAATCATTCAATCATTGATCACTTTTGAGCATAGACACTTGCTTGACACATCACTTTCATCCTACATTTTTGAAGATAACTTGAAAATAAGTTTGCTAAGTTAAGAATACATTTGAAATGACTTGTGATTGTGGTTTGTGAAGTTTACTCATTGATCATAATGCTTTAGGATGATTGAAGTTCCTAACTATTGCATCATTCTCATGAATTGACATCTATACTAGCTTGAATCATTTGATATAACATGCTCTTTCATTGCATAATGAATAAGGAGGATAAGGTAGCATATACAAAAAAAAGCATGAAGTATCATAGATTTCTTGCTTGCTCTTAGGTGACTTTAGTTTATTTCATGGCTTATTGTATTGACTTTGCTTGCTTATATGCTTGATTATTGCTATTAGACATATTGCCAAGTTTTAAGTGTGGGGTTGACACCAAAAGCTTACTCAAAAAAAAAAAAAGAAAAAAAGTTATGCAAGTGCCGGGGGTTAGGAAGGTAAGTTCCCCCTCGAAAGTGCTTGCATGAACTCAAAAAAATTATTCAAGTGCCGGGGTTAGGAAGGTAATTTCCCCCTCGAAAGTACTTGAATAGCAAAAAAAATATTTTTTTTGAATAAATAAAAGAGAAGCTAGAATGTAATTCCCACTAATTCTTGACCTTATGCCTTCTATGCATATTGAGAGCACACTTGCAAGTTGAGTTTGTGCACTTTGCTTGATTGATTAGATTAAAGGATGATCTTTTGCATTATATGCATAAGCAAGTAAGAATTCTATGCATGATTCATCATTTTGATCGTCTAAACTCCTCTTCTCTTATGGATTATGGTGTTTAGCCTAAAACTTGAGAATGAGTTTAAGTCATGAGCTTATGGACTTGCCCTAGCAAGCATAAGTGATTGACTAGATGATCCATTATGTGTGCTAAACTCCTCTTTATGATTTATGCATTGAAATGTAGTAAAACGGTGAATTTGGTGATTGCTAGTTAAGATGTCAAGGCTTTGAATGTTTGCACGTGAAGAATGACATGATTCTTGATCAATTATGTGACATGAGTAAATTGCACACTTCCATATCTTTTTGAGCATTAAAATGACAAACTCTTGCTTAGCAAACACTTGATTGGTATGCATTGTTTAATGGATGATTGTGAACGGGATTTGTGAGTACTCCCTCTTGGAAAACTCTCACGAGACTACAACTCGTCCCCTAGGGCAGCCTAGAGGTTTAAAGGCTTGATGCATATGCTAAATGCATCCGTGATTCCTACGAAAGTGAGTTAGGAGTAGTTTATAGCTTGCATTTCATTTCTTAGGTTTATAACTTACACTTGGTGCTTGATTTTCACTCTCATATGCATTGATTGATCTTTGAAATCTTTATGAGTCTATATTGCATCATTTGCTCTATTCATACTAACTTGTTCGGGACGAACAAGAATTAAGTGTGGGGTGTTTGATAAGTGTGCAAATTCGCAAGTATTTGTACACTTCTTATGCTTGATTCTTGCTTGTTTTCGATTATTTTGTGAAGAATTTGATACTCTTTTGTGTTTTATGCAGATTTTATTCAAAGTTTATCAAAGAGAGTAAAAGCACAAAATAGAGCAAAATGGATGAAAGTTCAAGTCAAGTGAGCAAGTTCCAAAGAGTGGCGAGCAGACCAACTCAGCCGAGGAAGTTGACCCAAGATGAGCAGAAATCACCTTGGCCGAGCAGAAATCACCTTGGCCGAGCAGAAATTCCCATGCAAAAATCTGCTCGCCAAGGGAAGTTCCGCTCGGCCGACCAGAGCAGGGGATCATACATGAAGAGATCAAAGGAGTTCTGCTCGGTCGAGGACAAATCTGCTCGGCCCAGGAGTTATAAAGAGTTGATACAAATAATTCTCAGTGATTATTACTCTGGCCGAGTAGAAATCTGCTCGGGTGGACAAAGAGGAGCTAGGCCGAGCAGAAGTTAGTCTGCCGAGGACCAAACCGCGTCACATTCAAATCTGCTCGGGCTAGGAGGATTCAAGTCGGCCGAGCAGAATTTCGCCCAATTTTTCTGCTCGGCCGAGGTCAAATTTGCTAGGGAGAGGACCACCGAGTATATAAACTTTTTGGACATTTCAAACTCGGAGCCTCCGGCCTTTAGGCCTTGACTTCGAACCCTAGAAATCCGATTTTTGAAGATCAAGTGCTACTTTGTTCAATTGAAGGCTTAGGAGTGAAGATCAAGCATCAACACCTTCCAATCTACTCTAGTTTGCAATTAATTTCATGTTTCCATACATTTCTATTGTTGATTTTACTTTTAGTATGAGTAGTGAGTAGTGATTGGTTAGGGATCCTATGGATCCCTAGGTTGCATGCATGTATTTGGATGATGATTAATTTGTTATGCAATGAATTTTGATATGAATTTTGTGTATTGGCTACATCTATTAAATGTTGCACATTAAGTGTTTGTTAAAATGCTTAAGTGTAATTAATTGAACCTAATCAATGATATAAGCAATGAAAGTTGATATAGAGTTGATTAGTTAGCCATGCATGAATAATCTACCTTGATCTTAACATGAAAGTGTAGGATTGATGTGGATGACTAGTTTACTTAATCTAGGTTATGGTAACTCTTCCAAAATATTGAAAGATTGAGGAAGAGTCCATAACCTAAGGGAGACCAACATATTGAAAGATTGAGGTCTCTCCATTTAAATGAACCTCTTAGTCCTAACATGCAATGAAAGTTGACCTTAGGATTAATGTTCATAAATAACTAGTCTAATCATTTTCTATTCATTAATTGTTGCATGATTGATTGTCATCACCTTATATGCTATAGCCTAGGGTCCATAGATCCTTGATCACTTTAGTTTGCATTTTAATCCTTCAAAATATCATAACCTTTCACAAATTCCCCCAAACCTTTTATTTTAGGCAAATCTTAAGTAGTATTAACTAGTTAATCAATTCTAACTCATCTCTAGGGATTCGACTCTAGGTCTCCTAGATATAAATTTTGTTTGCCGTGTTAGGACATTAAAACTTCCACCATATACTACACGTCAAAATGGCGCCGTTGCCGGGGATGAGTTCTTAGGATTGTTAGCTAGTTTGTATTACTTTTGTTTGTCTAATTCACTCTATTTTCTTTTTAGTTGTTGTAATAGCTTGTTGGAGTGATATCTTGCTTGTTTTGTGATATTCTTTATCTACCTTGCTTTCTCTTGATTGCTTGATAGGTGAATTGGATGTCAACAAGACTTAAAGCAAGAGGAGCACAAAAGCAAGTTCTTGCATCAACCATCACCTATCTCCCTCAACCGCGTTCATTTGCTTGAGAGCTTACACCATTCCCATACTATAAACATGTGGAATTCACATAGGGAATGTGAAATTTGCCATAACTTTGGCCATGACGAATACTCTTGTCCATATGATCAAAGGAATGAATAGAGACTATCATGAAGATATGGACTACATGGGATATGAAGAAGATGAATATGTTCCTCAATCCGAATTCTACACCTATAGGAACACAAATTCCCATGAAGAGTATGAGGATTGCTATCTACCCTATTCACCTTATGATTATATTGAAGAAGTGCCACCACAAGCTCAACAAAGTCAAAGCCAAGAAGAAACCACTCTTCTTGCATTAATGGCACAAATGGCCGCGACACAAGCTCAACAACAAAAGATGCTTGAAAAGATGGAACAAAAATTCAATAACGAATATGAGTACACCTTGGAGCTTGAAAGACAACTTGCACAACAAGCTCATCCATCAAATTTTCAAGAGGAGTTTCCTTCAATTCCAGAAGACAAAGAACAAGTGGAAGTACCTCAATTCGTTGACTACTTTGTCCAAGGCCCTAGTGATCCTCAACAAGAACAACCTTCAAAGGTTGTAAGTGAGCCTCAACAAGTGCTACAAGAAATTCTGCCACTAATAGAAGAGGAGGAAGAGGTTCCTACAAAGAGAAAGAGGTCTAATGAGCAAATTCCGGATGAAGAAAAGAAGCTTCCTCTCCCTAAGCTTGAAATGTGCAAAGTTGATATAGCTACGGACTTCGTTATGCCTAGATGGTTCTTTGAAGAGGAAGAAGTATATGAAGTTATCTTGCCTATACTTAGAGTAAATTTCCCCTCAAAGAAAAGAAAGAAAATGCGAAGAAAAGGAAGAAGGCATGAGAATCCAAGAGCTAGGAGAAGAGCTAAGAGGAAATCAAAAGAAATGTCTAAGGTGAAGGATGGCTTTGTTGGAGGCAAATATAATCGTGTGAAGAGTCAAAAAGAAAAGCCTCCAACAAAAGAGAAGCTTAATGGGAAGTCGGCGCGACAAATGCAATTTCCAAAGCGTGGCGACCCATCACTCACTCCTTACAAAGATGTGAGGAGTCCTTGAGTATTTATTTGCACCGCTTAGTGAGGGATCCTAGCAAAGGACTCACTAAGTGTGTTTCTTATGGAAAAGCTTCGGCTACGTCTTAGCCAAGACGTTAAACTAGGCTAGTAAGTGTCGTGCTCCCATTCTTAATTTGCTTGAATGATTGATTGTTTGATTGATGGTTTGATTGAATTATTGTGCTTGCTCTATGTTGCTATAGATCTTGATTGTTTGCTTGATTGGAATATCACTTAGCTTGCATGACTTCTTGTGAATATGATTTGAGCTAAGTGTGGGGTGATTTCTTACCTAGGAGGTATGATTTTAGATATGCCTAGGACTTGAGTTTTGCGTGAAATTTCACTTTAAGGCATAAGTTACCATATATCCTAAACCCTCCTAGGCCGAGCAACATATCCCTTAATCGAGCAAACCAAGAATTTCAAGCCAAGAAGAAGCAGCAAAAAAAATTGACTTGGCCGAGCAACCTATTCCAGTCGGCCGAGCAGATTTCCTGATCAGAAAATGAGCAAAGTTCAGAAATCTGCTCTCCTGGGTAATTTCTAGTGGGCCGAGCAGAATATCAAATTTTGATACCCAAACAATCAGTGGATTTTAATGGAGCCGAGCAGATTGTTACTTGGGCCGAGCAGATTCCCTTAGTTGATCAGATGAAAATATTCTAAGTATGGAAATCTCCTCTGGCGAGCACTTTATCTCCAGTCGGCCGAGCAAGGGATCAAAATTGATAAGTTAAAAGTCAGTGAATTTTGGTCCGGCCGAGCAGAATCCTTCTTGGGCCGAGCAGATATCAGCACTTAGAAAATTTCACGAAGTGCATATCTTGGTAAGAACATTCTGCTCGGACCAGGGAAAATCCAGTCGGCCGAGCAGCTTTGAAAATTTCATCCGATGCCGTTTTGCTCGGCAGAAGAGGATCAAAGGAAGAGCACTTAAGCTTGCTTGGCCGAGCAATATTCAAGCACAAAAATCTGCTCGGCCGAGTAGATTAGTACACCTCTTCCCGAGGAGATGCACACCTTGCTTATGCTTGCTTGCTTGCTCATTTAACTCTTGTTAGTATTTTGTGATGTATTGTGTTGTGAGTTGAACTTGCTATTCTTTTGTGTGTTTCCTTGATGTTATTCAAACTTTATGTTATGGATATCTTGGATGTTTTATAAGTTTGAATAACTTCTTATCTCATCTCATATGTTTGGTTTGGCCTATGTTATGATTTGATTCACAAGCTCAATATCTTTCATCTTCTTGATATCTTTATGAGTTTAGGTTCATGCCAAAGCCAAACATGCATGAAAAGAAAAAAAACAAGAAAAGCACATGGAGCAAGCATGGATGCATACTAGTCTTTCTTCACACGA
Source organism: Sedum album (assembly GCA_006409495.1). Classification (NCBI taxonomy): domain Eukaryota; kingdom Viridiplantae; phylum Streptophyta; class Magnoliopsida; order Saxifragales; family Crassulaceae; genus Sedum; species Sedum album. Next base: position 71,208 of record QZGG01000875.1, read on the forward strand.
GAGAAGTTTCTTGATCCTTCTCTTATGCTTCTATTTGATTGCTTAGGGACTAAGCAAATTTTTAAGTGTGGGGTGGGTAGTATGCATGCATCCATACTTTTAATGCTTCATTTCATTCAATCATTGATCATTTTTGAGCATTGACACTTGCTTGACATATCACTTTCATCCTAAATTTTTGAAGAAAACTTGAAAATAAGTTTGCTAAGTCTAAGAATACACTTTTGAATTGACTTGTGATTGTGGTTTGTGAAGTTTACTCATTGATCATAATGCTTTAGGATGATTGAAGTTCCTAACTATTGCATCATTCTCATGAATTGACATCTATACTAGCTTGAATCATTTGATAATAATCATGCTCTTTCTTTGCATAATGAATAAGGAGGATAAGGTAGCATATACAAAAAAAAAGCATGAAGTATCATAGAATTTCTTGCTTGCTCTTAGGTGACTTTAGTTTAATTTCATGGCTAATGTATTGACTTTGCTTGCTTATATGCTTGATTATCGCTATTAGACATATTGTCAAGTTTTAAGTGTGGGGTTGACACCAAAAGCTTACTCAAAAAAAAATATAGAAAAAAAAGTTATGCAAGTGCCGGGGGTTAGGAAGGTAAGTTCCCCCTCGAAAGTGCTTGCATGAAAAAAAATTATTCAAGTGCCGGGGGTTAGGAAGGTAATTTCCCCCTCGAAAGTACTTGAATAGCAAAAAAAATATTTTTTTTAATAAATAAAGAGAAGCTAGAATGTAATTCCCACTAATTCTTGACCTTATGCCTTCTATGCATATTGAGAGCACACTTGCAAGTTGAGTTTGTGCACTTTGCTTGATTGATTAGATTAAAGGATGATCTTTTGCATTATGCATAAGCAAGTAAGAATTCTATGCATGATTCATCATTTTGATTGTCTAAACTCCTCTTCTCTTATGGATTATGGTGTTTAGCCTAAAACTTGAGAATGAGTTTAAGTCATGAGCTTATGGACTTGCCCTAGCAAGCATAAGTGATTGACTAGATGATCCATTATGTGTGCTAAACTCCCCTTTATGATTTATGCATTGAAATGTAGTAAAACGGTGAATTTGGTGATTGCTAGTTAAGATGTCAAGGCTTTGAATGTTTGCACGTGAAGAATGACATGATTCTTGATCAATTATGTGACATGAGTAAATTGCACACTTGCATATCTTTTTGAGCATTAAAATGACAAACTCTTGCTTAGCAAACACTTGATTGGTATGCATTGTTAATGGATGATTGTGAACGGGATTTGTGAGTACTCCCTCTTGGAAAACTCTCACGAGACTACAACTCGTCCCTAGGGCAGCCTAGAGGTTTAAAGGCTTGATGCATATGCTAAATGCATCCGTGATTCCTACGAAAGTGAGTTAGGAGTAGTTTATAGCTTGCATTTCATTTCTTAGGTTTATAACTTACACTTGGTGCTTGATTTTCACTCTCATATGCATTGATTGATCTTTGAAATCTTTATGAGTCTATATTGCATCATTTGCTCTATTCATACTAACTTGTTCGGGACGAACAAGAATTAAGTGTGGGTGTTTGATAAGTGTGCAAATTCGCAAGTATTTGTACACTTCTTATGCTTGATTCTTGCTTGTTTTCGATTATTTTGTGAAGAATTTGATACTCTTTTGTGTTTTATGCAGATTTTATTCAAAGTTTATCAAAGAGAGTAAAAGCACAAAATAGAGCAAAATGGATGAAAGTTCAAGTCAAGTGAGCAAGTTCCAAAGAGTGGCGAGCAGACCAACTCAGCGAGGAAGTTGACCCAAGATGAGCAGAAATCACCTTGGCCGAGCAGAAATCACCTTGGCCGAGCAGAAATTCCATGCAAAAATCTGCTCGGCCAAGGGAAGTTCCGCTCGGCCGACCAGAGCAGGGGATCATACATGAAGAGATCAAAGGAGTTCTGCTCGGTCGAGGACAAATCTGCTCGGCCCAGGAGTTATAAAGAGTTGATACAAATAATTCTCAGTGATTATTATCTGGCCGAGTAGAAATCTGCTCGGGTGGACAAAGAGGAGCTAGGCCGAGCAGAAGTTAGTCTGCCGAGGACCAAACCGCGTCACATTCAAATCTGCTCGGGCTAGGAGGATTCAAGTCGGCCGAGCAGAATTTCGCCCAATTTTTCTGCTCGGCCTAGGTCAAATTTTGCTAGGGAGAGGACCACCGAGTATATAAACTTTTGGACATTTCAAACTCGGAGCCTCCGGCCTTTAGGCCTTGACTTCGAACCCTAGAAATCCGATTTTTGAAGATCAAGTGCTACTTTGTTCAATTGAAGGCTTAGGAGTGAAGATCAAGCATCAACACCTTCCAATCTACTCTAGTTTGCAATTAATTTCATGTTTCCATACATTTCTATTGTTGATTTTACTTTTAGTATGAGTAGTGAGTAGTGATTGGTTAGGGATCCTATGGATCCCTAGGTTGCATGCATGTATTTGGATGATGATTAATTTGTTATGCAATGAATATTGATATGAATTTTGTGTATTGGCTACATCTATTAAATGTTGCACATTAAGTGTTTGTTAAAATGCTTAAGTGTAATTAATTGAACCTAATCAATGATATAAACAATGAAAGTTGATATAGAGTTGATTAGTTAGCCTTGCATGAATAATCTACTTTGATCTTAACATGAAAGTGTAGGATTGATGTGGATGACTAGTTTAATATCTAGGTTATGGTAACTCTTCCAAAATATTGAAAGATTGAGGAAGAGTCCATAACTAAGGAGAGCCAACATATTGAAAGATTGAGGTCTCCATTTAAATGAACCTCTTAGTCCTAACATGCAATGAAAGTTGACCTTAGGATTAATGTTCATAAATGAACTAGTCTAATCATTTTCTATTCATTAATTGTTGCATGATTGATTGTCATCACCTTATATGCTATAGCCTAGGGTCCATAGATCCTTGAACCTTTAGTTTGCATTTTAATCCTTCAAGATATCATAACCTTTCACAAATTCCCCCCAAACCTTTTATTTTAGGCAAATCTTAAGTAGTATTAACTAGTTAATCAATTCTAACTCATCTCTAGGGATTCGACTCTAGGTCTCCTAGATATAAATTTTGTTTGCCGTGTTAGGACATTAAAACTTCCACCATATACTACACGTCACAGGCGCCGATCAGAGCGTGCGCAACCAGAGTCCAGCGCACAAGCCAGTGGCGCGCAGGTATTAGTTGATCAGCGCTGGGTGTTCAACGCTCAGCGCGTTATGGAGTATGTGGCACCACAGGGTGCCAACTTGGACTTAACGCCACCTAGAGGCTGGCGCGCTGGAGATCCGATCCCAGGAGAGTATGCACTACAGGACGAAGATCCTATCGAAGAACTCTCCCGGTCATTTTCTACTTCGTTTTAAATATTTTTGATCGGTGTAATGAATATTTCGGTGGTTGTTTGAACTGTTATTTTAAAACACTTGTGTTAACTGTCCTTATGTTTCAAATGGTGTTTTAACTTAATCGGTGTTTTCAATAACTCGGTGAGTGGCAATATTATAAACTGTGATTGGTGCAAATTGTTTACATGTGCATGCATTACTATCGCCTACTTTCCTACTTATGCATAACATGAGGACACGTTTTTATTTAAGTGTGGGGGGCAGTAGTACACTATCTTAGGAGTAGGAATCTTTTTTCATTTTTTAGGATAATTTTTCGTTTTTTTTAGTTCCGTTTAACCAAACCGAATATGAACACATCTCAAGAGGTAACTGCGCGCGAGAAGCATTGGCGTGCGTGACCTGTTTGCGCACTCGCGCACCTGAGGTAATTTGTGCTTATATGACATATTCTGATTTTTGGTAATTTTTGAATTTTGTGTATCTCTTGAGTGGAATAACGAGGGATGTGGAGTTGATAGAAACGTCCTAGAGAAGCAGTCGATCGAACGAAGCTTTGAGGATCGGTTGCATGGTTATGAGTATTCGTGGAGGTTGGTACTCGCGTCAAAGGAATAAGAGCTAAGCTCAGTCCGCAGATGCCGAAGGCGAAACCCTACCAGAGCGTGACGAGACGGAAAAAACAGACCGTCTTCGTGAAGTCAGTTGCTCAGGAAGGGGCGGCGCGTTGCAAAACGCGTGACCTGACTTGCGCGCAACTAAATCAGAAGCGAGAGCGGGGCGTGGTTCCATAGCTGTTATCCGAAGGCCGTGATTGGAAGCCGTTCTAGGGAAAAATAGAATCCAGACTAGAAAGCAGAGTATTCAATTTCAAAGTGAAAGCTTACAAGGCGAAATGATGAAAAGAAGGATTGTGCAACAGAGATGATCAATATGTCCGAGAAACAAACAGTAAAGCGTCAAAGACGTATAGCTCAGGAAACCCTAAGACGCGGATCAATCACGTACCAAAGAAAGCAGATACGAATAACCATGCAATCGCGAATCAAGAAGAATTCGGTGACCGGTGCTTAAGTAGGACTATCTCCCAATCATCCGAATTGATATGCATTCCACAAGAGAGGTAACACAGGGTTTGGATTAATTACTTAAGTCAGTTTTGTGTTGTATGATCACAATTGCGCAGGTTGTGAGAGTGGCGCACATGTGTGGCGCAGTAAGTCCAACATTCACGCGTGCAGTACACAAGAGGTAAGGAAGCCGACTTGTTCAGGGACGAACAAGAGTAAGTGTGGGGGATTTGATAGAGTGCAGTTGTACGCTATTTTATGTCCTTTACACTGCTGTGATTCTAACATATTATGGTATAAGATTACGCTTTTGGTGTAGTTTTGTACTTCAGGTCTGAAAGAAGAGTTAGAACAAAAACGCAACAAAGAGGCTGAATCTCGAGCAAAAAGATAACAAGGCAGAGACAACTGACAATTGGCCACTAGCGCGCGAGCACTATGGCGCGCGAGTGAAGGTCGCGCAGAGGACAGCAAAACGGTGACGTCAGCAGACAGCGCGAGATTTCTAAAATCGGTTTTTGGAGATTTAAGATTTCCTAAGCTGATTCTTAGAGATATAGATGATTTCCTACAGATATCCTTGCCTAAATATTCGTGGAAACCCTAGGAGGCAAGGCTATAAATACAAAGATTACTGGAAATCACAAGAGACGCACTTAGAGAGAGCTGACGGCGCATAGCAGAATTTCGGCGAAGACGTGCACGCAAGCTGTCACGCGAGCCTGGCGACGCAACATCCAGATTTGACTTGTTATTTTAGTTGTCTTATAATTATTCTTGAGTTGTATTCAATCAGTATGTCTAGCTAACTTACTGATTTCGGTTTGGATTTGGATCTATGAATAATATGTTTTTGAGGTCGTGTTCTTAATTTACATGATCAAGTTTAGTATTATTACTCCGCACTCCATTGCAATGATAATTAGGTTAGACAATTAAGCGAAGCCTGCACCGCAGACTTAGTTGTAGAATCTAGTATCTATAGTTAAACTATCAGAAGTACGTGACTGTGAATGATAGAGTAAAACTAGAATAGGCAGTAACTACCTTGACCGGATTCGTTATTGACTAGACTAGATTGAGTAGTAATACAAACCTTGACCGGAATGTATGTGTAGGTTATTAAGCTGTGACAGGACCTTAATCTACGTGGACAAGTATATCATGTGCCTTTAGTGACCAAGGATAAAACATAGAGTTCATAGTGAAGAATCTGAACCGGATTCAATCTCTTGCATATTTTGTTTGCGTTCTTTCACACTTGCTGTCTGTGTGTGCGCCAGTTGTACTTGCGCAGCAGTTTTTCTTTCTTTCTTTAATACTCACGCACAACCCAATCTTAGTTTGTAGTTGAAAAGAGACTTCCACCGTTCCCTGTGGATTCGACCCCAGCTTGCCAATACTATACTATTGAGGAGAGTCGGGACAAATTTGCAGCACTCAACGACATGCTCGTCACATACAACGATAATTCTCCTCTTCGACTCATACAATAACATAAAAACAGACATTAGACACTAAACTGACTCAACTTCCCTCACTTGAAATATGCCGTGTCCTCATGGCACAACATATAACAAGAATGAAGAAGGGGACATAGACACTAACAAAATAAAAGACAATGAAAGATGTGATAGGGAACAAGTAACTCCCCTACTGATCCTCAGGTGGAGGAGAAGGCTGCAAATACTGTGGTAGAATGGCTGCTCCTAGAGTCCATCCCAAAGGTGGTTGCACTGGCTGGAAACCCTGCATGTCAATAATCTAAACATAAAATATACCTGCTCAGACGTAAACTGGCCCTGCTGGGCCCCAGGCTGCTGTTGCGGCTGCTCATCTGCCGTGCCAGACGGCTCAGCTATCACTATACTATCCGTCTGCTACCTCGTCGAGGTGGACTGTCACCTGGTCTTAGTCTAGCATTAGCAAAAGTAAATCCATACATATCTTTCAGCTAAATGAACACCTTATGTGCTTTCCCCGCTCGAAATATCTCCTTATCAGTCAGGAGTAGTGAAGCAGTATGTGCGCTCGGGGACAGGTAGAGGATGCAGGGCGCGAAGCATAAAAGTGATCATACCTCCGCACATCACAGGGCCAGACGATCGGATACCCTTCCAGTGAGCCAGCAAGTAGTGGCTCCAATTAACCACTTGTCCTCTATGGAGCATGGAGAGCACTGCCAAGTCAATCTTTGTTAACTTATCCCCTCCATTCTTCCGGACATGTAAGGTTCTGGATAACATAAAGTGCGGAGCAAAAAACACTGGTCTGGATATCTCCTTCGACTTAGTCTTGCTAGGTCGAAAAGATGTAAGGACGCCTGCCATCTGCCCCCACTCCTCATGCATACTCACTTCATTAATGCTCGCGACCAGGCCAGCATCCGGCCATCCAAAAATAGCTCTCAACTGATCAGTAGATGTGATGTAGGTCGTACCCCTGTGTCTATACTAAAAAACCGTGAGGTGCTGTCCGCTCTGGAACAGCCAAGGTACTTAGGAACTCAGCAATGTCCTCTACATCAGCTACCCCGCTCAATTCAAAGAAACGACGCCACACGCTGCGGCGAAGCATAGCCTGAGCTTCCTCATAGACCCCCATTCTTTCCATGAAAGGTCGACATGGCCATATAGGTTCGAGATGTGGCACATGTAAAAATGTGTCCGGACTACTCACTGCTTGTGAAGGCTCACCTCTCGTAACCTGGCTACGAGTCCTTCTTGCTCCACTCATTATTCGAGATAAAAAAAACTGAAGTTCAGTGCTAGCCGCGGACCCTATTCCAATTAATTCCGCGGACCCTTAGAACTATTTCAAAAACACTTCAACGTCCGCCGAATTTAATCCAGTAGCGTCCGCGGATTTGTCTCAGATCGCGAACTTGATATTTCGATCAAATCTTCCGGTCAAAAACCTAATCCAATTCGAACCCAAACTCCCAAGCACAAACCCTAATAATCCACGAATCCTCTTCTCCCTCACAAACCCCCCTTACTCATGCAACTACCAACTTATAAAGCGATGACAAATCAAAATTAAGTACCTGACCAAGTTGGAGATCGATTTAGAGTGGCTAGAGGTAGAGACGCGACGGAGCTTCGGAGAATAAGAGTGGTGAGTGTTTCCAAATTCGAGGTTTTTCCAATTAACGCGCAGCGACCTCATCCGCGGACCCTGAAGCTTTTTTGAATATTCATAAACGTACGCGGAAAAAGGGCAAGGACGTCCGCGGTACAAGCTGAGTGATACCCGCAGACCTTGAAGAGAATAATAACACGGACCCTACAGGAATTACCAAATTCCAAGGACGTCCGCGGATAAAATCTCTTGGGTGCCCGTCGTGCAAGCTGAGTGAATTCCAAAATTTCATTTTTAACACCTGAAACTCAGCAGACAAATGCACTCGAAGTGCACTAATCCCCATATCACATCAAAAAGCAAAGAAAAATATAAAAAGAAAAGAAATATAACGGAGTACACTCAGGTTGCCTCCCGATAAGCGCACTGGTTTTACGTCGCTGGCTCAACGATACCTGAAATCAAGTCTCCATTACAGGTTTTGCTAAAGGAATACCAGCATCTGAGGGGAATGTCCCTCCATGATAAAGCTTGACTCGTTGTCCATTTACATCAAATTTTTCTCCAGTGCTAGTCTTCTCCAATTCCAGCGCTCCATTGTTGTAATCTTTTAACATAGTATATGGACCTGTCCAACGAGAACGAAGTTTTCCAGGCATTAGACGTAATCTAGAAGAAAATAATAATACCTGCTGACCGACTTCAAAAGACCGTCTAAGAATGTATTTGTCATGATACATCTTAGTTCGTTCTTTATAATCAATCTGACTGTCATAGGCTTCTAAACGCAATTCTTCTAGTTCGTTCAACTCCAGCTTGCGTTCCATACCTGCACTAGCCAAGTCAAAGTTACACGATTTAATAGCCCAATAAGCTTTATGCTCTACCTCAACTGGCAAGTGACATGCTTTTCCATACACAAGCTTGAATGGAGTGGTTCCAATAGGTGTTTTGTAGGCTGTTCTGTAAGCCCACAAAGCTTCATCTAAATGCACAGACCAGTCTTTCTGAGAAGGCTTCACCATCTTCTCTAATATGGAATTTATCTCCCTGTTAGAAATTTCTGCTCGTCCGTTTGTCTGCGGGTGGTAAGCTGTAGAGACTCAGTGGTGAACTCCAAATTGCAACCCATCTGTTACAAAAGTGAGATCCTTGATCGCTTATCACCGCCTTCGGTACTCCATGCCTGCGAAAGATATTAGTACGCAGAAAATCCACTACAGTCTTACCGTCATCAGTTCTTGTAGCCTTAGCCTCTACCCATTTTGACACATAATCCACAACATACAGATAACCATGAGACATAGGAAACGGACCCATAAAATCAATCCCCCAGATATCAAACACTTCAACAACAACAATGGGATTTTGAGGCATCTCATTCCTAGCAGAAATATTACCAACTCTCTGACATCTATCACATGCTTTACAGTGCTCATATGCATCTCTAAACAAGCTAGGCCAAAAGAAACCACTATCAATAATTTTCATAGCAGTACGCTTTGGTCCAAAATGGCCACCACATGCATGTTCATGACAAGATAAAACATATGGGATCTCACTATCAGGCACACAACGTCTAACAATGTGATCAACACCAATTTTCCATAGATATGGATCATCCCAAATGTAATACCTAGAATCATGTTTCAACTTCAATTTCTGAGCTTTATTTAGAGATGGAGGAAACGTACCTCCTACCAGGTAATTGACTAAGTCAGCATATCATGGTACCTTCTCAACGGCAAATAGATGTTCGTCCGGGAAAGTGTCAGTAGTTGCTACAGCTTCCTCCTCAAGGACTATCCGACTAAGATGATCAGCAACAGCATTATCACTTCCTTTCTTATCTTTGATCTGTAAGTCAAACTCCTGGAGTAATAGAATCCATTTCATCAGCCGTGGTTTTGTCTCCTTCTTGGCTGTCAAATATCTGATAGCTGCATGATCAGTAAAGACAATCACTTTAGAACCAAGTAAATAAGAACGAAATTTTTCTAAAGCAAAGACAACAGCTAAGAGTTCTTTCTCAGTAGTAGAATAATTTTTCTGAGCTGTGTCTAAAGTCCTGGAAGCGTAATAAATAACCACTAGCTTCTTGTGCTTCCTCTGTCCAAGTACTGCACCTACAGCGAAGTTACTAGCATCACACATAATCTCAAAAGGTTGACTCCAATCTGGTGCTTGTACTATCGGTGCGGTAATCAGGGCTGCACTACTACAGATTATGTTTATAACAGCGCTCTTTTTTGCCCTTTAACAGCGCTTCTTGAAGCGCTGTTGAAACGGGTGCTGTTGTAAATCACATCTTTATTACAGCGCTTTTTAAAATAAAGCGCTGTTGTTTATGTCTATTTATTACAGCGCCTTTTATACATTAAGCGCTGTTATATATAGACATAAACAACAGCGCTTTATTTTAAAAAGCGCTGTAATAAAGATGTGATTTACAACAGCACCCGTTTCAACAGCGCTTCAAGAAGCGCTGTTAAAAATAACAAACAAGCGCTGTTATTTTATAAACCTGTTACAGCGTTTATATATAAAGCGCTGTTAAAAATAATCACTCACAACCAAGCGATTAAACAAAAACGAGGTCGTTTAATTTAATTTATTACACAGCGTTTTTATTTAAGCGCTGTAAAATATTTATTAATTTTTTAATTTGAAAATTTATTAATTCGAATATAAAATATTACAGCGTTTTATTAATGAGCGCTGTAAAAAGTTTAAACATGTTACAGCGCTCTATATATATGAGCGCTGTTAAATATTAGTAATTTTACAGCGTTTTTATTAATTAAGCGCTGTTAAATATTAGTAATTTTACAGCGTTTTTATTAATTAAGCGCTGTTAAATATAAGATTTGAATTAAAAAAAATCTTAATTAAGCGCATTAAGATTTATTATAGTTACGGAGATTTGAGAAGACAGTTTTGGAAAGTTAATAATATTAATAACCGCTTTAAAGGGAATCAGTTTTGATTATAATTTTCTTTATTTTTTATTTAAATCGTACTTTTACAATAAAATGGAAACACAATTTAACATTCTGAATTTGTACAAAACTATGGACAAAACTTAAATATTATGGACAAAACTATGGCCTTTGTACTGTATTTGCTCGTCTTGAATTTGCTCGTCTTGAATAAACATCATTTGCTCGTCTTGAATTGGCTCATCGTCCTCGACATATATCATACAACAAATCTACAAAAAATATATTGAAGAATAGAATAGAGTTAATATAAAACAAAGAACAAAAAAGTTTAACGAAAAGTATAAAACACAAAAGTGTAAGAAATAAGAGTGGGATTCCTTACTTGAAACGGGAAGTTTATGCGAAACAAAGCTTTTTGGACTGTAAATTAAATATCCGACAAGAACAAAGCTTTTTGGACCGTTAGTTGTAATATGTAATTTACAGCGTTTATTTAATTATAAACGCTGTTAAAACTAATTATTTTATTATTATTTTAAATATATATTACAGCGCTTATGTTTTTAAACGCTGTTATAATTAGGGTTTGGATTGAGGGTTAGGGTTCGGGGTTCAGGGTTTAGAACCCTAATTACAGCAGCGCTTTTTTGGCAAGGCGCTGTGGTAAATTGTTTTTTTACAGCGCTGTTTGTTATAAGCGCTGTTAAACTATGAACAGGCTATTTTATTTATTTGACATGATATATACCAAAGCGTTTCTTTATTAAAGCGCTGTAATATGTAAAACAGAGCAGTTTTTTTATTAAAACAGAGCAGTTTTTTTATTAATCATCATTGATAATTACTTAAATTACAATAAACACAAGCTATATTAAAACATCATCTAATAATTTTGAATCTTCACCAATCCATATTATCTCGCCCGAGAATACCAGCTGCATGAAAAAATTAAACATAAGGACACAATATACACGATAAAAAAATAAAATAATTTAAATTTTATAAAGTAAGAATTTTCAACACATTAATTACCTGCTTAATTCCAAATCATAAAAAAGTTTGAATACATATCCTTTATATAGCGTGCTCATCACCAAAATCCTGTATTAAAAACACCAAGCAAAATAAGTAAATTAAATATATATAAATCTAAACACAACTTCACAAATATATAAATATTTTGAAAAATATTCGGAATTCTTACATTGTTTTTCAATCCATATGCCTTCATTGTGATCATCCCTTCTCTGTTGAAATTCACCAACGTCTTCGAAATTGTTTGGAATGGTGCTACAAACCGCTGCACTATCTTCAGAGTAATCATTTGTATCCATACCATCTTCGAAGAAAATATGTTGTTTTCCATGAACGACAATATATTTATGTTCGTTTGTGGGATCCTTGACATAAAATACTTGTTTAGCTTGCTCAGCCATGATGAAAGGCTCGTCTTTGTATCCTTCTCTACGAAAGTCAACAAATGTCATGCCGAATTCATCAATACGAACATTCGAACTATGCACCCATATGCACTTGAAAACAGGTATCCGAACTTCTACGTAGTCTATTTCCCATATGTCTTCAATAACACCATAATAATTCACACCGGCATTTACAGGGTTCTTATCTTTGGCACTAGACACATGAATTGTATCAGCAACAATTGTCACGCCACTATTCTGAACTGAACTTCTTTCATCCTGATCTTTCGTGTAAAAAGAATAACCATTTAAATCATACCCTCTATAAGAATGAACGGCGCAACTAGGCCCAACACCAAGAGACTTCACAAAATCAGACACATTTGAACTTAAAACGTCGTCTTTCAACCAAGAAGCAAACTCTTCTGAATGTTTTTTTTGGATCAACTTTTCAGATTTTCCCTGATTAGATGACCTTATCAATTGCAAATGACGTTCTACAAAGGGCTCGATCTCATCAACCTGCCGCAACACGTAGAAATGGGCGTCATGCAACTCTGATCGAGGAACAACTTTAACTTGAAATCCAATTGTTCCTTTCCCCTGAAGACGATCAAAGTGTCGCGGCTTTGGAATCCCAATAGACTCAATATTGCCCAAATAATGTGAGCAAAACTCAATTGCTTCCTCGGCAATGTATCCTTCAACCATAGAACCTTCAGGTCGATGTCTATTTCTCACATAACCTTTTAAGGTTTTCATGTACCTTTCGAAAGGATACATCCATCTCATATGGACCGGTCCAAGAAATTTTATCTCCCGTACTAAATGAATAGTCAAATGAACCATAATGTCAAAAAATGAGGGAGGAAAATACATCTCAAGCTGACAGATAGTAACAACAATTTGATTTTGGAGTTCGTCTAAGTCAAGCGGGTCAACAGTCTTAGAACACAAAGAGCTGAAAACAACACACAATCTTGTAATAGCAGATCTCACGTTCTCAGGCAATATCCCACGAATTGCGATAGGCAACAGCTGTTGCATCAATGTGTGACAATCATGAGATTTTAAACCAACAAGACGCATGTCTTTCATGGAAACCAGACTTGAAATATTTGACGAGAAACCCGAAGGAACTTTAACACCCTTCAAACTAGAACAAAAACTAATCTTTTCAGTTTTAGATAAAGTCGTACACGCAGGTGGTAGATAGGTTCTTTGTCCTCTTTGTTCGGGAGCTAACTCCTTACGAATGTTCATTTCAAGCATGTCCAATCTAGCCTTAACACCGTCCTTTGACTTTCCAGGAATGTTAAGAATGGTACCGATAAGACTATCACAAATATTTTTCTCCACATGCATAACGTCAATACAATGTCTAACAGTAAGGGTATACCAGTATGGGAGATCAAAAAATATAGATCGCTTTTTCCACAAACCATCAACAGTATTACGTCCTCGTTTTCCCAAAACATTAGGAACTTCCCAAATAGTATCAAGTATTTCCTTGCCAGAAGCTGGTTTCGGTTCATTTTCAAACTCAGCTTTCCCATTAAACGAAGCTTTCTTTCGACGGTAGGAATGATTGGTCGGAAGGAAACGCCTGTGTCCCATGTATACAATCTTGCGACAGTTTTTAAGATGTTGAGAATGTGTATTCTCTCCACATATTGGGCAAGCTTTGTATCCTTTTATCTTGTACCCGGACAAGTTACCGTATGCAGGAAAATCATTGACTGTGCAAAATAACATCGCTCGCATATCAAAAAACTCGTCTCTAGATACATCATAAGTAGGGACACCCTTATCCCATAAAAGAATTAGATCATCTATCAATGGCTGTAAATAAACATCAATGTTATTCCCCGGCTGCCGAGGCCCAGAAATCAATAATGAGAGCATCATATATCTGCGCTTCATGCACAACCACGGTGGAAGATTATAAATAACCAATATGACTGGCCATGTACTATGCTGACTACTAAGATTTCCAAACGGATTCACTCCATCAGTGCACAAACCTAAACGCAAGTTTCTTGGATCACATCCAAATTGAGGAAATGTTTCGTCAAAAGTCTTCCATTGAACTGAATCAGCCGGGTGACGCATCATATAATCCTCAACACGCTTTTCGGCATGCCATCGCAAATTAGTAGCGTCATCTGAGATTGAAAAGAGACGCTGAAATCTTGGAATTGGAGGTAAATACCACAACACTTTAGACGGTGCTCCTTTTGAACTGATACTGGGTGCTTTGTTCGGTTTATATCTTGAAGTGTTACAAATTGGGCATTCAGTTAGATCTTTATACTGACCTCGAAACAAAATACAATCGTTTGGACATGCATGAATTTTTTCGTATTCGATTCCCATAGGACACATTACCCTCTTCGCGTCATAAGTACGAGTAGGTAATGTGTTCGGATCTGGAAGCATTTCTGATACCAATGTCAATAACTCTGTAAAACTCTTATCACTCCATCCATTCTTTGCTTTCAGATTAAACAACTTTAACACTGCTGAAAGTTTGGTAAATTTTGTGCAACCATCGTACAAAGGTGTCTCAGAATCAGATTTAAGTTTTTCAATGACAGAAGACCCGACGTTCATCTCTTTCTCAATGTTATTCACCATTCCAATTAGATTGTCATCCTCCCAGTCCATATTTTCATTAAATCCATGATGTTCCATCTGGGGGCCGGGAGAGCTAGCTGTCTCACATTCACCGTGTAAATGCCAAACTTTGTATTGTGGATCAATCCCCTTTAACAACAGATGTTTGTGAAGATCTCCGACTTTTATTTTTTTGTTATTCCAACAATCAGTGCATGGACAAAACACATATTCAGTATCGTTCCGATCTGCAAAATCCTTAGCAAACTGACAGAACCCTCTTATTCCTTCTTCATAACCAACGGACAAACGATTTAAACACATCCAACTTCGATTCATTATGACTAACAAGGTTGATAATAATCGGAATTGAAATACCTAGAATAAGATAAGCAACATGCAAGACTATTAAAATATGGATAATCATACGCGCATCTAAATAATAAATTCAAACAAACTTACTTTTAACAAAATATTATAAACAAGACGGAAACGGATGACTCATCGGGTTGAGATTAATTTATGTTCCAAGGCAGAGACGACGTGTGAGTGCGGAAAGAAAAGAAACGAAATAGGGTAAAACTAAAAAAAGTAGATCTGAACACTCTTTAACAGCGCCTATAAATAAGAGCGCTGTAATATATCTATATATAACAGCGCTTCTATAGTAAAGCGCTGTAGAAATATATAAAAATTACATTCTTAGTAACACATATTTACAGCGCTTTACATATAAACGCTGTTATAAATTTATTTTAACAGCGCTTCTATAAAAGCGCTGTAAAAAGTATAATAAAATTTCACTCGGAGTAACACATATTTACAGCGCTTATTTTTATAAGCGCTGTTAAAAATGTGTATTTTACAGCGCTTATAAAATAAGCGCTGTAAAATACTGTTTTTCACAGCGACTTTTTAAATGAGCGCTGTTGTATATTTGCTTTACTTTTCACGCTTGGTTTTGTTTTTCAGAAAGCCAAACCCTGCAAAAAACTGATCATTGTTTACTTCACAGGTTTGAAAGATGATCATTCAATTTACAATACCCACAATGCTCACAAGTCAAAAGATCAACATCACATTTCATACATCATAAACAAAGTATACATTGTTTTCCACAATTACATGATAAACAAAAGTAATAACATGATAAAAGCAACAAAATACAATTCATCCCTAGCTTCTTTTTCATGTTAAACCTACAAAAATAATTACACGAGTTAGAAAACTTGTCACAACACGTATATTATTCATTGAATCAAATATATTGAATAATTATATAAATTACCTCATCAATTCCATTGATATTCTTGAGCGGGACAATCAAGAATGTAATAAGAGAATTCGTCCCTTACTTCATTCATAACGTAAGACGGGTAACTTTCCCGTCCATTTGGAAACACCTATTTCCACATCAAAACTCGTTTTTATATAAATGTAAATTGTATATATTTTAAAAAGACTACGTAAAAATGAAACTTACATCACCAAAATTATCATGAAGCTGTCCATTATTTTCTTGGACGTACTTAATGATATCTCGAACGTATCGTATGCAATAATAACCACATAAGTTCGTCCTCTCTGGTTGTCGTGGACACTACAAACATAAAAACACATGTTGTTTAGTATATTTTATCCAATTGTAAATGTAAAAATATGCTAGAAATTAAATTAATTACCTCGACTGTTATCCATGTGGTCGATCTAGATTGTGAAGAGGATCCATTCATATTTTGAATGTTGGTAAAACTCCTAAATTTCAAAACACAAAAAATGTTTACTGACATTTTGAAGTATAAACATTAAAATAAAAAATAATAATTTAATATTTTATACTTACTTTTCAATTAATCGCCGAACATCTGATCGAACCATGCCAGCCATTGAATCTAGCCAATATACCAAATTTTGTCGTGGAAAAAGCACACACAACATCCAGTGACTCCTTCAAGAACATGATTTAAAACAAGTTAAGTTAAATCATAAAAGTAGCTAAAAACTATTAAATACAAAATTTAGTTGAATACTTACTCTTGTGGATCACAATATGGTAGAAAATAGCAAAAGAAGGATGAGCTATCAGGCATTGTCAACCGAGACGTCAAAATAGAAACTCTTGAGTTCATGTCTCGAATGCTTGTCGTGGACGACGGTCTAATAAACCCAAATTTGAATCCGAAGCGTCCATAATCATGGTAAAGATAACTGAAACGATTTAAATTAGAAATAATACTGAAATTCAATTGATTTCAGATAATATTGCATGATGATGAAAGTAATACCTCATACACAACTCAAGCGCCGTATCTCCAATCTTTTCCAACTGTAAAACCTCAACAATATCTTCCTTATACAAGTGAGCCCATACATCATGACCATAGACTTCACTTGGTATAAAGATAGATATTGCGACTTCTAGCTGATTTGCACGATGATAAAGCATCTGACAATGTGTTCCCAAGTGTGCAAACTCAGGTTCATTAATACTTGATTGGATAAATCCATATTTGTAATCATTGTATGCCTGAAAACAAAGTATGACGATTGTAAATTAAAGGTATATTTATATTATTAAAGATAAATGAAGTAAATATATTAATGTACCTTTCTGTTAACTTCAATCAATGACTTAGGCCATGGTACAGCTGCATTCACCGCATCCCTTACAGTGTTAAACTGCGCCACAGGATGCGGGATCGGCTGATTAGGGTCGATTGCATAATGCAATGTTGCCTTCACTTCATGATCATCAATCAGCTGATACTGCACGATTCTCCCAGGCAACACAAGACCATATGCAACCATGGTTCGAGAGCCATCATCAACGAAGAAAACACATTTTAAACCCGTCTACATCAAGTAAATAAAAGTATATATCAGTTACCAAAATTTTGTATTTTATCTAATTTAATAAATTTAATATACCTCAGGGATTGTGGAGAAAATATCATCTTCAGGCGATGGGATCTGCGGCTGAGATGAGCTAATGTCGACTCCCCTAGGTTGTTGCACGACATTTGTGCTACCTTTCGTAGAAGTCGAACCTTTGGGAAATACTTTTTTCCAGCCCACCGCCATCCCGACCCCTCGAGTACGTCCTGGATACTCAGGTTTTCCAATCGCCTGAGTAAGAATATCATTCCGCCCTTGTGAAACGAAATGTCCAGCAGATTCCTCCTCCTCTGCCTCACCCTACAGAAAGATAAATAAATAGATTTATTACAATAAATATCCTTCTAAAATATCAACCATGTAATTAAATAGACTAAAGAAGACTTACAATTTTTGCAGCAATAGTTTCTACAGTCTCGTTCACATAACCACCCGTTTTTGTTTGATGGGCTCTCCTCCACACTTCGTGCCTCTCGACTGTAATGCTTGCTACCTCAGAGTCATCGCATAATCCGGTAGCCTGAAGTGCATCAGCTTTCTCCTTTATCAGGAGTTCTTCAGCACGGCTATATCCACCTCGAGAAGTAGCATGATGATACTTGTTGAGGCGCGCTCTTTCAGCAGCTCTCAACCCCTCCTCCTCAAATTCTTCGCTTCTCCTCCCAGCCACAAACTCCGCCCACTGATCCGGAGTAATGAATTGATAAATAAGAGTGGGATCCTCTTCGTTCTTCCTACCCTTGATGTAATCTTTGGTAAGAGTTGTCTTGAAATTTCTCCAAGAGATTCCAGCTTGTCTCAGCTCTTGAGACTTGTGATTCATCCGACACATTAAATTTTGCCTGTAAAAACAAGTAAAAAAAAATCATTTCAAACATGTTGCATATAATATATAAATTGATATGTAAAATAACATTAATACAATAATCACTTTAAAAATGAAACATAAAAGAATAAAAATAACATTTTTTATTACCTTCATATCGCTCCAAACTAGGTTCTTCAACTCTGCAGGCACGTGCCTCCAATTTTGATAAGTAATTGGAACACGTGTTCTTGCTGCCAAACATAGCGCACTTCTCCATATTGATTTATTCGGACCCGTTGGAACTCCTTTTTCGGTAAACTCAATAGTGGATTGAGTATTAGAGGTACTCCTCTCCTTAAAAAATTGCGTCAAATATGTAGGCCCCCTCTTGCCTCTCTTAGATGGCGCGGAACACTCTCCCGCGTTAACAGAATTATCATTTGTGATTTGCAAATTCTCCATTTCTACATATTTAACAAAATTATGCATGATCAAACACAAAATAACAGTATACAAGTAGATTAATACAACACAATACAAATTACACAAACTTTAAAACAGAGATAAGTTGAAATTTTGAAACAGAGATGAGAAGAGGAGTACCGTTCGTTTAGGGTACGGAGCTAAGTTTGGACGACGGCCTTGAAGTGAACGGAGCTAAGTTGGAAAAGCTGAGCGTGAGTTCAGGGTTTCAAACGGAGCTAAGTCGGAAATTCTGAGCTAAGACGGAAATTTGGACGACGGCCGGTAAAGCGGGATTGAGTGTGAGTAAAACTTTGAAGTCGTGAAATTACTAGGGTTAAAACGTCTTTATAACAGCGCTTATTATATGAAGCGCTGTGGTATATATATTTATGACAGCGCCTATTATTAAAGGCGCTGTCAAATATACTATTTAAGACAGCGCCTATTAAAAGCGCTGTTGTAAATACCACACATCGCTTTTTATTAACGCGCCGTTTTAATTAGTATTTACAACAGCGCTTTTGTAAAACAAGCGCTGTCTTAAATTGTATTTAACACATCGCTTAATTATAAAAGCGCTGTTGTAAATTTATTACAGCGTTTACGTAAGAAGCGCTGTGTTAAATTGATTTATTACAGCGCTTTACGGTTTAAGCGCTGTTAAACATATAATTTTTTTTACAGCGCTTAAATACAAGCGCTGTTGAATACATAATCTGTACTAGTGACCTTATGTTCCACCACTTCCATTCCCAAACAGACAAAAGAAGGTAAAAGAAACAGCCGCATTCAAGAAGTTTGCTGAAATTCTCAGAAAGCTTAGCATCACTCTACCATTTTCAGAGGTAATTTCTCAAATGCCCACTTATGCTAAATTCTTAAAAGATATTATAACTCATCGTCGTGAATTATGTGATGTAGACCATGTTGCCTTAGGACCTAATTCTAGTGTCGTAATACAACGTAAGATGCCTAAGAAACAAAAAGACTATGGTTCATTCACTATACCGATCGCCGTAGGAGATATAGATATCGATGATGCCTTATGTGATCTAGGAGCAGGAGTTTCCATAATACCATTTATCTTATATAAAAAATTAGGAATAGGAGAACTTTCTAACACCACTTTAATTCTTAGACTAGCTGATAGGTCTAAACGAGTACCAATTGGTGTGTTAGAAGATATGCCCGTTAAAATTGGAGAATTCTATGTTCCTGTGGATTTTTATGTATTAGAAATGGATGATAACCCTTATGCCGAAATTCCTGTTATTATGGGAAGACCATTTTTACACACAGTCAAAGCATTGATAAATTGTGGCGATGGTTCAATCGAGTTGGACCTAGGTAAGGACAAGGTAAAATTTTATCTTTCTAAAATGATGAAAGCACCTACTTGTTCTTTGGATTGTAATTTGTTTGATGCTAATATTTCAAATAGTGATATACTTAATATTTCCGCGCTAACAATTCTTGAAAGTGAAGGAAAGAAAGATGAAAATATGTCGAATCTCATGGATTAAACCGAGTACTCGACCGAGTCATTTTCGGTCGAGCAGAATTCGGTCGAGCAGAATTTAACCGAGCAGGAATTTGCATGTAATCATTCAATCATAAGAAGCTCGAGCAAAGGTAACGAATTTGGTCAGGAATTGAAACCTCTTCCACCAAATCTAAGGTACGAATTTTTAGTTTCAGAAAAATTTTCACCAGTGATCATAAGTGCTTTGCTAAATCAAGATGAAACTATGAAACTCATGCATGTTTTACGTACACATAAAGATGCTATAGGACACTCTATAGATGAGTTAAAAGGAATTAGTCCCGACGTATGCATGCATAGGATTCGTTTATGTGATGACGCAAAACCATCTAGGGAGTTTCTTAGGAGACTAAATCCCAAATTAGGTGAAGTTGTTCTGAAAGAAATAACAAAACTTAGAGATGCAGGAATCATATACTCGATCCCCCACTCAGATTGGGTTAGCCCAATTCACGTCGTTCCAAAGAAAAGAGGATTAACCGTAGTTAAAAACGAAAATGATGAATTAATCCCCACCAGAACCGTAACCGGATATAGGATGTGTGTCGATTATAGAAAACTTAATAAAGCAACTAAAAAAGACCATTTCCCTATTCCATTCGTGGATCAAATGTTGGAAAGACTTTCCGGGCACGAGTACTTTTGTTTCCTCGACGGGTATAGTGGATTTTTTCAAATACCTGTCCACCCCGAGGATCAAGAGAAGACCACGTTCACATGTCCATATGGAACGTTCGCGTATAGAATGCCTTTCGGGTTATGCAACGCTCCGGGAACTTTCAACGGTGTATGATGTCCATTTTCTCCGAGTACCTCGAGAAGACTATGAAAGTTTTTATGGATGATTTTTCAGTTTACGGAGACTCGTTTGACGATTGTTTATCGAATCTTTCCAAAGTTCTAGCCCGATGCATCAAGATGGACCTAGTTTAAACTGGGAGAAATGTCATTTTATGGTTCAAGATGGAATAGTGCTCGGACATCTAATTTCAAAGCGAGGTATCGAGGTCGACAAAGCCAAAATCGAGGTGATCGAGAAGTTCCCACCACCTAAGGATGTACGAGGGATTAGAAGCTTTCTCGGACACGCCGGATTCTATAGAAGATTTATCAAAGACTTCTCGAAGATAGCAAAACCACTCACAAACCTTCTCGCTAACGATGTTAAGTTTGTGTTCGATGATAAATGTCATGAAGCATTCGAGACGTTAAAGAAGTTACTCACAACCGCCTCGATCGTTCGAGCACCAAATTGGGATTTACCGTTCGAACTAATGTGCGATGCAAGCGACGGCGCAATTGGAGCATGCCTCGGACAGAGAGTTGATAAATGTCTTCATGTCATTCAATACATGAGCAAGGCACTCGATGCAACCCAAGAAAACTACACCAAACCGAGAAGGAGATGTTAGCGGTAGTTTATGCGTTCGAAAAATTCAGACAATACCTCGTTGGATCGAAGACCATTGTTTACTCGGATCACGCAGCGCTCAAATACTTGATGAACAAAAAGGACGCAAAACCAAGACTTATTAGATGGATCCTTTTATTGCAAGAGTTCGACATAGAAATCAGAGACAAGAAAGGAGTCGAGAACGTACTAGCCGACCATTTATCTAGACTCGAGACTACCTTAGAGGATAACGGAAGTGGAGACCCTATTAAGGATTCATTCCTAGGAGAATACTTGTTATCCATAGACTCAGCTCAAGACAAAGACCCGTGGTACGCAGATTTTTGTGAACTATCTTGTTTGTGGAACACTACCACCAGAGATCACGTATGCACAAAAGAAGAAATTTCTCCGAGACGCTACTCGATACTATTGGGACGAGCCTTATCTTTATAAGTTAGGAGTCGATGGCATAGATCGTACGTGTGTAGCAGAAAAAGATCAATATAGAATCTTACGCGAATGTCATTCTTCATTCTCGGGAGGACACGGATCCACATCCAAAACAACCGCTCGAGTAATGCAGTCGGGATTCTATTGGCCAACTATTTTTCAAGATGCTCATAAGTATGTTCAATCGTGCGATGCTTGCCAAAGATCGGGGAATATTTCGAGGAGAGATCAGATGCCCCAGAAGGGTATACTCGAAGTAGAAATTTTTGATGTATGGGGAATTGACTTCATGGGACCTTTTCCTTCATCTTACGGAAACAAGTACATTCTAGTATCGGTTGACTATGTATCTAAGTGGATAGAAGCCATAGCCACACCCACATGCGATGCCAAGTCCGTAAAGAAATTATTTAAGAAGATCATTTTCCCAAGATATGGTGTACCTCGAACTATCATTAGTGACAATGGAACGCACTTTAAGGAGAAACAACTCGAGAAGATGCTTCGAAAACATGGAGTTTATCACAAGATTTCGACACCCTATCACCCCAAAACCAGTGGTCAAGTAGAAGTTTCGAATAGAGAGATCAAAGCTATTTTAGAAAAGACTATTTCAGGGGCAAGGAAGGAATGGGCGTCGAAGCTAGATGACGCACTATGGGCTTATAGGACAGCCTACAAAACCCCTACTGGTATGTCTCCATACAAACTTATCTTCGGAAAAGCTTGTCACTTGCCGGTAGAGATCGAGTATAAAGCCATGTGGGCTATCGAGAAGATGAATTTCGATACTAGAGCTGCAAGGGAACACCGTATTCTTCAACTACATGAACTCGAGGAGATACGCTTAGACGCATATGAAAGCGCGAAAGTTTACAAAGTGAAAACAAAAAAGTGGCACGATAAGAAAATTATTGAGAAGAGATTTGCAGTAGGAGACGAAGTGCTACTCTACAACACTAGGTTGAGATTATTTCCGAGAAAATTACGTTCCAAGTGGTCCGGACCATTCAAGATATCTAAAGTTTTTGACGATGGACACGT